>QUZF01000078.1:0-194289 GCA_003693555.1 Coccinonectria pachysandricola | reverse complement strand
TCCCTTCCCTTCCCTTCCCTCCCCTTCCTCACGCGTTCGGGGTCCGACGAAAGCCCAAGTCGCCCGCGTGAGCAGCGAAGAAGTAGTCCCCAGCCTCACGTTGGCATCGCGCGTAACCACCGCCTCTTGTTGGCATGCGATGGCATTTGCGCGGAGCACTCCTGCATCCCAACACATCCTACTCTCTGTGACCGTACGTGCATGTCTTTTGTCGTTGTCTGAACCACTGGTTGATTGATGGCTCGGCAGTTGCGCCGATGCGCGATGCAACGGCAAGGTATCAATCATGTAACAATTGATGAATGGGGGTGCGTCGTCCCACTCTTCAAGCTCTCCATGCCTTGCCTTGCCTTGCCTTGTCCCCCCGTCTTGCTTTCCTTTTTCCTTCCCGCCATCCCAACACCACCACGCTGGGATCTTACACGTTGCAATCCAGCGCGTCTGTACATCTGCAACATGTCGTCGCTCACTCGTGACCAATGAGACGATGAGAGGCTCTAAGTCTACCTTGTATACCCCAATGAAGTACGTCTGTAGCCACCTCCTCTTCCCACCCGACTCATCTAGCGCATCGAAGGTTATGCTTCAGGTTTCTGCTCCGGCTGCCACTGTGCAGGGTCACTGGCGAGGGAAGGCGGCCATCTCGAAGTCATCGAGGCCGGTACTGTGAGGTCAGCAGAGTCGCAAATCGACCGGTTGCTGCAAGCGCCGTTGGTGGCCGTCTCGTCTCGTCTTTGTCCGCCACGACCGTCGAGCTGCGTTGCATCGTCTCTCGGTGCCAACGAATCACAAAGAAAAGGTCCCGTCCGTTGGAGATGGCAACCGTGCGCGTTGCTCCAATAACGATCCGACCATGGACATCCAACGGTCGAGGAAGGTGTCGAGTTTTCCTCGGTGCTTCGCTCCCTCCATCAACAAAGCCTGTTGTTCAGACCGACTTTTTGCTTGGTCCCGCTGCAAAGATTTTTCCAGGAGAATTCTATCGCTAATGTCCTCAACCCTCTCCCATGTCGCTAAGCCGGGGTGTCATCCCATTGCAGGTATTTCGCGAGTTTTGTCTTGACCTGATTGTACTATCGTGGCTTCTCCCGTTGAGAAATACTGTGCCCTTTTGACAGCGCCCTCGCTTATCCAGCCATCCCTGCCAGAAGAGCGCTATTGACACAGTTGTACAGTGCAGTAGGGCGCCCCCTCTCCCCCCCTCCCCCCGTCTTACCCCTTGCCATGGGAAGAAGTCTCAAGTCTCAGGTCAGCCATTCTGGAACCACCAGCAGTCCTAATAGGCTTGTGAAGCGGTTTCGAGATGAGTTCAGTTGTCGCAGCTTCGTCTGGTTCGGGTATAGATAACAGTCGGAATCGACGAGTGTGGTGCTGTCCGCCTTGCCGATAGGCGATGATCTACAGGCTACGGAGTGGCATGCTGAACTAGTAGAAGCTCCTTCGGACGGAGGGGACATGTCTGCTCGCGACCAGACTTCCCCAGTCCGAGTCGCCAAAAGACGACGGCAACGACGAGTTTGCGCGTTTGTACCAGCGACGGCAGTCCGTACTGTACTATGTAGCATGTAGCTCGCCAAGGGTGAACCTGGTCGGTTCTGTAACAAGCACCTTGCTTGCTCGACGTTGGCGACGTTTGCGGGGAGCAAGCGTAATATGTAGAAATGACGGATGAGCTGCTAAATCAACGATTGATTGCTGGATTTAATCAAACGGATCGGCCTATCGTCATTTTCATTTTGCCAGTCGGCCGCCTTTGGCGCTTCCTTTCCGAATGTCTCAACTCGATCGTCGGGAACGTCTGCAACAATCTAACAGAGCTGGCGAGCGCCCGTCCTCGAAATAACAGGTGGTCGGGGACAGAGCAGAGAACAGAATCAGAAGGCAAGCCTGTATGCAGTAGATGCAACAACAAACTGCATAGGCTATCACGGAATGTGTACTACGTACTGGTAGTAGACGAATATCCTGGACGAAAACGACTTCAACGTCGCACGTGCATCCCAAGTCCAAGGCCCCGTTCACCTTCGAACCATGTGAGCGAACGTGTGTATTCGTACGTGCATATGTAATAGGAGATCTGCGAAGAAATAGGGAAGAACAGGAAATGCGTACAGTACGGCTCCTTGCCCGTTGAGATTCTGCCGTCAACCCACTCAGAGCCTCTACGAGACCCATCACATCCATCCCCCGGCTCCCCTTCCCCTGCCCCCCTGCTCGAAAGATCTCGGCACCCAGAGAAGGGACCCTCTTCCAACACGACGGAGGGACAGTGTGCGCTTGCAAAAACCCCGTGGGAGACCCTCTCCTGATGTGGGTTGTCGAAAGGTGTCCGGTGGAGATGCCGCGGTGAATTTTCGAGGTTCGAGCAAGGACCAGTGCTGTACATTCAAAACTCTGCTGACCACTGACCACGTCAGGCCCTGGGGGATTCCCCCGTGCGGCTCGATTGCTGAGGATTTGAGAAGTGAAGAGAGAGAGCGCGGCATGACGTTTTTGGGGGTGGCACCTCGCCATGCTGTATAGTGGGCAGAGTTGAAGGTTGCAAGCCACAGCAGCCACGGGTGGGTACCCGGCTGGACGCGGGAGCTAGGGCAGTGCGCAGCCACTTGAAAGCCACTTTGGGGCCACTTCTCGACTGGCCATCAGCCACACATCATGACGTCGTTTTCGCGAGATCAGGAGGATGGCGCTAAGCTCTAAGCGACTCTAGCGCTCGTAACCCCCCATCTCGTGTTTCCAAAAACGAATCCGTCCGTGATCCAGAATTAGACTAGATAGATGGATGGATAAGTCATTGATCTAGTTCAAGTTACTACTGTAAGAGTAGAAGGCTGGCTTGGTGAGCAGCCACCGCGAACGAAGACGGGCATTGCCGGCGGCGAAGCAAGCAATTGTATACAGTCTGACGCGTCTATCTTCCGAGTTAAAGAAAGGTAGGGGCGTTGTTATCGAGTACTGTAGGTAGTACTGTACGAAACGGTCGCAGGTGTAAGAGCAACGTTGCATTCGGATCGTCCACAGCGCCGACGGATCCTCAGTCGTTAATTACCAGGCCGGCATCTCATCGTAGACGGCAAGCCGAGATCTACCCTTGTCTTGATTCATCTCCCTCCGGATATGAGCACGTCTCATGAGTCGTGATTCGGCAGTAACGCCTGGCATAACGTATAAGGGTTTTCGTCTGATTCAGCTTGCTGAGCTGGCAATCACTGCGGACCGCGTATGGCGACCAGCGCAGCAGCCTGTGCGTTGGCAGTCTGGATGCCGTCGTTAGTAGAGACGCGCTGAAGAAGAAGAAAAGAAAAGCCATCATCTAGTCAATCTCGACCGCGGTTGGATCTTCCTTTGTTCACGCACTGTGATTCAACAACACACACGCCTCGTGCCTGCAGGGTAGGTGTCTTGACGCATGCCTCGGGGATGGTTGACTTCATCAGCATCAATAACAGGCCATTCGGAAGACGTGTGCGTTACATGTATAAGAACTAATATATCTCATTTATTAAGCTCTTGCTTACCAGCTAAACCTAGAATCAAAAGCTTAAACAAATGCTAGGGTATTTCGTTGCCAACCTGAGCCGTCAGTTCAGTAAAGCAGTCATCAATCCTTAATCCTCAACTCCTCAAGCCGTGCAATCCTCAGAGCACTGCCCTACTTCCCTCGTCTCCTTGCTTGCGTAAATACCTTTCTTCGCACTCAAAATTCGAAGTAAGATGCTATAGACCCTTCTTGATGGATGAGGCTGCCATTCCAGTCCCGGTCTAGTAGATCATTGCCGTATTTCCACCATGTGCCCCTGTTCCTCAATCGTCCCATAGACTCCGGCTCCGGCGCGGATCTCCGCTACTGCTCTGCGGCCGCCACGAGTCAGATAGAGCATTGTTCCACGGGCCGTCATCTCCAGATCCATGACCAATGCCTGTGGCCTCCTGCTTCCCAGGTATTGCTAGAAATGCACCCGTGCCGTTGCCGACCATGATGCTCCGCCTGGCCTCACCGCGGTCCCATCCATACCCGGTCACGTCGGCAGCAAGCCCATAGCTGCTGACCGGGCGGCGAGAAGGCGCTGCGGCAGCAATCATCGGGTCTACGCGTGCAAAATTCCACTTGCCAAACTCGTCGCTCTTGGTAAAGACTTCGAGGGTATGTGTGGGCACAGGCCCAGCGCCAGTAGCCGCACGAGATGCGAAAGGGTTATTGGAGCTCAGTCGATTGTTGGCAGTATTGTTAAGATTTCCGAGACCGTTCTGAGGAGGCAAGTTGGACACGGGGCGTCGTGGAGGAGCGAGGGATGAGAGGGGCCCAGGATTGGGAGAGAGGTTGAAGCTCGGCGTAGACCTAGTAGAGGAGTTTGACGTAGATCGTGCATGACCGCCTGCGAATCCGGCGTTGGGAGGCGGTAGCCCCTGAAGCTGGTCTGGGAACGTCTCGTCGAGCACGTAAAGCCGTCGCAAGTTGGGGAACCCCCCCGAGAGGATAGATGAAGCCAGATAGAAATAGTATCCCGAGGTTACGTTGTTAAAGGGCCCTGGCGAGGAAGTTCCGGAAATCTCGAAGCGCAACGTCTCGAGTGACCGATGTGCTAGAGGCTTCACGCTTCCATGATGGGGAAACTGGTCTCGTGCCTGGGTCTGGATTGCCAAGGTCTTGAGGGAAGAGGCCATAGTTAACACCTCATTCAGCTGTGCAGGATTCACACCGGTATCGTTCAGAGTCAAGACCCTCAAAGCTTGTTGGGTCTCTTGCCAAGCAAGATACTCTACCATGCCTTGAGCGGTCACACGCGGCGCATCCTTAATCACCAGCTCTTTGAGAGGAGGCAGCGTAGGAAGACCGTCACCCGAAGATAGGACCTCGTCCGACATGCCAGGCGTCTCCGAAACCTTGAGAGCCTGTAGATTTGGCAGCCAACCAAGCACGGTTCTGATGGTGATTGGATCAATGTTGAGGTTGACGAGTTCAAGAACCTCAAGATCTGGCCAAATCTTCCCCGTCGCTATCATAGCAAAGCTTCGTTCAGAGCCGCCGACGTAGGTCATCTTTCGGAGCTTCGGACACCGGGCTTGAACCTCGAGTCGTAGCGTTGCGAAGGCGGGATCATCGCAGAACATGCCTTCTGGTAGGTCCACATAACGCAGGTTGGGCAGTACAGCAATAGTTTGAGCCATCTCAACCTGAGATGATTCGCGCAGCATGTACGGCATCTTGAGAAACTCGACGAGTTTACCAATACGAGTCGGGTCGTCGCGAACGGTACGGCGGAAGAGGCGCAGGCGGGCTTGGGCGGAATCCTCAGGAACACCATTGCGATCGAAACGGTGCGTCTTCTTGCGGCGCTCAGAGAGCCACGCCTCGCGAGGGCAGTAATGTACGGGATCGATGCGGACGCTATGGTATCTACAAGCCAAGCATTAGTCGCCGAGGGGACAGTCTTCATCGACAGTCAGCTTCAAAGACTCACAAGACCTTTACTGCACTTGCGCGCCATGCACGGCTTATCTGGGCGCAATGCGACAGGTCGCGCAAGTCGCAGAGCATACAGCCACCGTCGCTAGCGCTACCCTCGCAAGACTCGTAGCTCTCATCGAGAGAGTGTGGGCAGACGAAACCAAATATGCGCTGGAGGACGGGCGGAGGAAGCAGAGTGACGAGATGGGCCGAACGGCGCGTGGGCGGGAAGAGGGGGGGCGACACGGAGCGGAACTCGTCAGGTACGATAAGATCGGGGCCAGATCCCGAGTCGTTCTTCTTAGCGCGACGCCGAAATGGGAACCTCATGATTGCTCGCTGAGAAAGGGGGAGGAAAGCAAGCAAGCGACGCAGTCGTGGCCGTGAGAGTAGTTGAAAATAATGATTCGTGGTATATTGGTGTTGCGCCGCTCGTCAGATGTCGAAAGCGCCAGGGTATCTGAGACGAAGGAGGAGGAGGAAGACGTGGGGACAGCGAAAGCCAACGGTATAAAGGTGGGAAGACAGACGAGGAAGAAGAACTGAAAGGCAAGCTGTCGTGGTAGTTTAGTTTAGTTGCCTTGATCAATTATCGTAAGCGGGTTGACCTCTTCCTCATCCCAATGCCAATGGTGCAGCTTAAAAGGGCGCTGGCGTTTGAGGACTCGGGCCGCTAGCAGATCTATTCAATGCCGTTGCCGTTTCGACTTGTCTCGCTTCTTTTGTTCGTACGCCCGCTAGCCGACGCCTTGCGCTGCACTGCGTCGAAGATCTGGAGTCCGCCTGGCGGGACCAAGCGTTGGATGGGAGAAATGGATGAGAAGAGATGGGGAGAAGAATAAGAAGATGCAAGTCTAGAATGCGTTGGTGAGATGAGGTCTATCGGGCTCTCCTTCCTTATTGCTATCCCCGCCCCGCACTATCGGCACCTTAGTGGCGCGTACCTGGCGCTCCCCTGGAACTGTCCACTCGCGCTGACCGGGGGGTGCCTGAGTGCTCTGTTCTACGGCTTAACGTTAAGATGTGGGCGTTCCCTCAATAAGGGTACAGCGCTCTACGCTACAGTAGGCTAAAGTACTGTAGAATCTCGAGCAGCCACTGTTTCCTCAAACCCCCTACCTGCAAATCGCAATTCTCTCTTGTGGGGGGTCCTCTCTCGCGGGTCGGGTCCGGCATGTTTCGTACCAGAGCGGAAATCCAGGGGTTTCAAAACGTTTTTGCTGCAACACTATGACGATGTTTCCCTCACCTCTTGGGCGTTTGCATCTGCGCTGCATGAGAATAACGCCGACGAACTGTGCCCTCAGCGTGGGCTGGGGAGCCCGGCGCGAAATCATCAAGGGGTTGCAGGGCTGCAGAGGAGCGGATAAGCTTGGCCCCTCGGAGGGTAAGCTAGCACGAGCATGTAAGACGATCAAACAGCTCACGCGCCTTGATGACCACTCCTCTACCTTCCCTTCCTTCCTTCGTGGATCCTCTACTCTACTCTAGCGCAGCGTTAGATCGCCTCGGCTCGGTTGCTGCTCTGATCCCTCTTGTTCCATATACCCTATACCCGCGTTACGTTGATGCAGCTACCTCGCCCAGGAGGAACCTTTGACTTCGACCACCAAGTTCCAAGCCACGTCTGCTCGAGATGGTATCCGCAAATATGATAGCCTAGACTATTCTAGAGTTGCGTTTCTCCGCAAGAGATAATGATGGAAACGAACATCTTGCAAACATTCTTCAAACCAACTGATTGTCTCTGATCATCTATGCAACGACTCAAACGCAACGCCCCCTGTTGGAATTCCATCGTCGGCCCGGGGCGTTCCCTCCTCTCTCCCAACAATGCTAGTCACTCGTTTCGTGTGAAGGAATAAACTCAGAGCACTAAGAGCATGCATACCTGACGTCTCACCATGATCAAATGAATCATTCATGACATTCGTCTGACCTTCTGGGGGCTGCAGAATTGTCTGCAAGCCAGTTCTTGCTTCATGTCACAATCATACTCAGGCAGTCGCACGGTAAACTGTATGAGCGTAAACAGATCCTTTGATTAGCCATCATACAAGGTCCTTTCTGAATCTAGAATCCAGGAAAGGGTGATGGGTTTCTATCATACAAACCCCACGAAAAAGTGATTAAAAAGGGTACTAGGTAGATCGTCATCGCCCACACCGGCTCGCTGTGCTGCAATACCGGTCAAGACGGTTGGTCTCGTAAACCTGTCATTGCCCAGTTCGTCCTGCCCCCTCCCTATGCCCGATATTCGCCTGGAAAACACAAATAATCCATGCAAGACTCGTCGACCGCCCGTCATTCGTGACTGTCTCTCCAAAATGCACGAAATTAGACTGCCCTCACCAAGGCAGACCTGCCCCCGCAAAAACCCACGACAGAAATGCGCTGGGAATCCATGACTTCTTTCCAAAACGCTGCTTATATACGAATCGTCGTCGCTGAAATAGGGCCAACGGTTTTCGACACTCAGCTAGCCACTCGATTCCTTAGCTGCCATTGAATTGCCCCGTCAACGCTCTACAAGTGCGACTGAGCCAACATCAACGTGATGTCTGTCAATACTTTTAACTTAAATGCAAGCAAAGTTACGGTGTGTTTGAGAGCGTCGGAAGCGACAGATTTATGCCTTGCGGGATCGGGGGGCGGAACCATTGGTCTTGGCACCAGTGGCGCTGGCCTTGGAGGGCGTGTGGGCGTGAAGGTCGGGGAGAGGAGCCTGGCTCATGCGTCGCAGACTCTTTCGGGTAGTGCCGGACTTGCCCTCCTTCTTCTTGTAGGTGGCGGCGTAGAAAGAAATGAAGAGGACAAGGTACGAGCTGAGGATGGCAATACCAGAGAAGGCAGCAAACTCCTCACCAGCGCACTTGCCGGCGTTGGGCATCCAGGGGAAGTAGGTCGAGGTAAAGTAGGTGTACGAGGCAAAGTAAACGAAGCCTGACTTGGGTCAGCCAATAATTTTCTCCCGGGAGATGAGAAATGCAGAAACTTACCGAGATCAATGACGAACTGGATGATCTGGAGACGAGTCACCCACTCCTTCCACCAGATGCGGATACCGCGGGCGCTCTGGAAGTAGTACCAGTACATAACGACATGAACCATGAGGTTAAGGGTGATGGGGACCCATGAGACAGCAGTTGAGCCAATGAGCTGAGTGTAGCAAAGGACAGCAGTAGCACCGTGGTGGTAGCAGTGCAGGAAGGCTGGAGTCTATGTTAGCATTGTAGGTAACACGAGAACGGCATTGGTGTACGTACTCAAAGGCTTCTTCTTGAGGAAGAGGAAGACAGTGTCGAGGAGCTCCAGGTACTTGGTCAGGTAGGTGAGCTGAAATAGGATTAGTTCTTGCTCGGCTTCCGGGCTGCGAGGCGAATGCGGAATCTATAACTTACGTAGTAGAGAACAACAAGGCGCTGAGTCCAGCCGCCCTCGGCGTGGCAGATGGCGTGGAAGATACCGCCGCGGACGATGGTGGGGAAAAGTTCTTCAATGAAGAGAGCGAGGAGGATGGCGCTGACAGCGGTCAAGATGAAGTTGTGGACGAGGAAGAGGCCGCGGAGCTTGAAGGGCTCACGGTTGCGCATGAGCTCACGACCACCAAAGATGATGAGATAGTAGATGGTGACGAAGATGGACGTCGACTTGAGCGTAGACATGGGCGTCTCGAAGGGGACGAACTTGAACTCGTCGGCCGAGTAGCCCACGATGGCGGTCCATGCCTTGTCGAAGATGGGCCACAGGTGGATGCCGAAGGGGCGGTCGACAGTGGGCAGCGGGAGCTGCTCGTAGAAGGTTGCAGACATGACGGGCGATCGGATAGCCGTCGATTCTATTCTATCAACGTGGCAAGATCTCTTGATTCTTGTACGTGATGTCTCGATCGTGTGCACGCGATAATAATGCGATGCGAAACGCGAGAAGCAAACAGGGACTCGGAAGGAGTGACGAAGAAGAGAATACGGCCAACACGGGCAACGACGAATGCGACCACGGAACTGGGCGATTGAAGAGAGGAAAAGAAGGAAGAAAAGGAAACGGAAGGACGGGAGCGTGGGAAGGGGAAGTAGGAGAAGTAGGATTGTGGAGGAAGTTTCGCGGCGCATCAAAAAAGGGGAAATTTCGCATCAAATCGGATCGCGTTGGCTACTAAGCTTGGGTAGGATGTCCCGCTAAACACTAACCTAAGGGAGCTAAGCCAGGCTTGTCATCTCCCATTTCCCAACTCCAACTCCATCTCCATCTGATTGACTGACGATTCACGTTAGTCGTATTTTCGCTTCCACCATATATCATCTTTCGCCTTTGTAACGTATTCGAGATCGCGTATGAAACTCACGATAGTTCCACAACAATCGACAACACGTTTGTAAACAAAGGAGCAATGTGTACTTTAGGTTCTGCACTACGGCACTCTGTCGCGTCGAAGCACGGCCGCGCAGGGACCTTGACGGAAGCCCGGGGCCGGGAGACTACCACCACTGTAAGTTACCTACCCTCCATCGCAGCCAATCAATGATTGCCCTTTGGCTTCCATCTTACAAAGTACAGACCACCTTGGTACAATGTCCGGCTTCACGTGACCTTCTAGAAGTCAAAATTTGTGGAACCCACAATCTGCCAGCTTCCCGAACCCCCGGCGACGATACTGCTCAAAACAACAATAATAACGATGGAAGGCCTCACTGAATGCATTGATGCATGCTCGACATGAACCACGTTTCAACATACTCTTACGAAACGCCGACACATGTACTGTGTAACTTCATGCTTAGGAAACTCGTCATGAGCTCGAGGATGCCCAGACCTAACGCTATGGTTCCACTACAGCGCCTGCCTCGGCAAAGAAAACCAGATCAGTTACATGGGCAACGATGCGGGCAGGGGGACGAGTAACACGTAGTGATAAATCTCGGCAGTCGGTCATGTCTGTCCCTGACACCCTCTCAGTTGCTCGATGTGCCTCCTTCAGCCATCTTCTTGGTCCTTTCACACCATCAGAAGCAACGAAGAGGTACAAAACAATTGAAAAAAAAACTGCAAATAAAAACATACAACAGCGGGGATTCGCTGGTCGTCACCGACCCAACTACTAATCCGCCCCTCACTGGCTTATCTATGGGAGAGCGGACGGGATCCCGAGTTCTCCAGTGGGTATGGTCGTATGTGAAAGAATTCAGTAATATCGGCCCCTATAGAGAGACGCTCCTGAAACTAAAAAGTGCTGTGCGATGAGGAGCGAGGCCATTCGCAATAACCTCAAAGTCCTTTGCAAGAGTGAAAAGAGCATCATTATGCTAAAGCAGTTGTACGGTGATTGAAAGACTCTGCCCCTCTTAACTCGGTCTATCACAATCCAGAAAGTGCAAGGGGCAGGGTTGAGGCTGAGCCCTGGATAACCGTATGGCACAACCGCGCGTAATGGCGCTGGCGATGGCTGCAACAGCTCAGATGCCCAGTTGGCTCTCGCAATTGCAATACCGCTAGGGCTGATTGGGTGCTGTATGCAGTCAGTCCTGGGGTGCCATTGGCGTTCGACGTCTACCAATGCGCTCTCTCCGATATCATATCATATCATGCCATGCCATATCATGTCATGTGAACAGAATCTCTGGGGTGTTGCCCAGCTATTTTATCAAAAAGCCAATGGACAAAAAGATCTACTAGTGATGCTACCATATGATGTCGTCAGCGAACATGTTCAAGGTGCTGTTCCTGGTCTCTCTGGTGCTGGTTGGTGCTGGTCGGTGCTGGGGCCCTGGCAGGACGAACTTCTATCTAGAAATGACGAATGGAAACCGTCCAAAATAGGCGCGTAATAACTACCGTGCAATCTCAGTTATGCACTGTGACATCCCACCTAGACTGAGCCGTAGGGCTGCGCCGCTGGCACAATCCGCACGGTCTCTACCGCCCAGAGCAGAATCTGGTCTAGCCCCGGCTTAGTCATCCTCGAGTGGCCGCCCTCAGATGATTCTCTGCCGCCTGTTCCCTTACCAACTCTGCAGCCCATCACCCGAGAGTCACCCGGAAAAACGTCCGTTCAGCCAAAACCTTGCGCATCTCGACTCTCCAGTCAAACCTCCAACGAGACCTCCACTCACTCTCCCTCTCTCCTCTCTCCTCTCTCAAATCTTTCGAAGATGTCTGCCTTCCTCCGTGTCGCCGCCCGTGGCTTCCGCGCCGCCCCCATCCGACCTGCTGCCCAACCCCTGGTAGCCCGTTCGGCCGTTGCCCTCCAGGCCAACTTCAGCACCTCGATGCCCCGACGAGACGCCCACGGCGAGGAGACCTTTGAGGAGTTCTCTGCTAGGTGAGCTGAGCCCGAAGACGATGAATTGTCACAGCGTGTGCGGTCAATGGGCGTTATTCCCTCCCCTTCTCTCTTGGGATGAGTTTTGGATGGGCATGCTCTCGCTTTCAATGCGGCGGTTCAGTGGGAAGCTCGTCAGCTCACAGAAAAGATTACTCAATTGGAGGAGCCACCACCACGCGATTTTCCCCGACCTCGCCCTTTGCCAGCCTCACAGTGACCGCGCACGCTTCTCGCAACAGCTCAATGGCTAAACTGCGATTGTCTACAGGTTCGAGAAGGAGTTTGACGGCGTCCAGGATATTTTCGAGCTCCAGGTAAACACTCCCAAATCCACCGCACCGAGCGCGCGGGCGGCCCCACGAGCTCGCCGCCGGAAGCGAACACCCCCCCGGGGAAATGTCGTATGACTTTTTGGCTTACCACTATTCGTCTGCCCAGCGTAACCTGAACAACGCCTTCGCTTACGATCTTGTCCCCTCTCCTTCCGTCATCGCTGCCGCCCTTAAGGCCGCCCGAAGGGTCAACGACTTCGGCACTGCCGTCCGCATCTTCGAAGGTACGCCCTGAAACTCAATTGAGCTCGTCGCCAGCCACCCGCCCGATGTCACTCCGTTCAACGTCAGATCGTGACCGATTTATCGCCCTCGTCAATTGAGCCCTCTAAAATGCCTCAGCTACAATCGGATGGTCTCCACGATACACCGACATGACCAAGTTCGATACGGCATCGACGTCGGCGGGTTGGCTGGCGACAGCAACGTCGGGAACCCATTTTCGCTGACCTTTCCATTCTAGGCATCAAGTCCAAGGTCGAGAACAAGGGCCAGTACGAGCAGTACCTCGTTGAGCTCAAGTCCCTTCGGGAAGAGCTCGGTGTTCCTCTGAAGGAGGAGCTCTACCCCGAGGCGAAGTAAATCAGCATACAATAAAAGAGTGCTCGCGTGTTACCCTAGCGCCCTTCTTTTTTATTTTTATTTTCGTTTTCTTGACGTCTCGCCATCACTTCGCTCTTCAATGCGCGCCTAGGCGGTAGTAGTAGTAGCAGCAGTGGTGGTGGTGTTCCAAGTCCACCCCAGGGTCTGTGGCGGAAGAGAAGCCCGTCGTTGTACATGTTAGCAGCAGCAGCAGGGGAGAGAGACCGAGAGATATCTTGTACGGAAAATAAAACTTGTGTTTCCATAGTACGGCCCAGGGGTAGACAGGGGGGGTTTCGTCGTACGTGGTACGTGTGTAGCAGTTCCCAAATCTTCATTGCTGATATTCTGAACGGATACATGCAAACTACGACTCGTGTCTTGACTATCGTGACCGGACAATGGATAGACTGATATGGGTAGTCGTTGTAATCCTTACATCTATGCTTCAATCCGAACGGACAGCTACGCTCGATAGACGCCTTGACATAATAGTGCAAGTCAAGCCTGGCTCATAAAACTCCGTCCCCATTGGAAGCCATTCTTCAAAAGAAGCATAAAAAGCTAAATGTATGGTATGCCCAGGTTCTCTCTACCGTCCCTTCCCTCAAACTGAATACCACGTAAGTTGATAAAATGAAAACCCGCGTGTATATGCAGTGGTATCATAAAACCCAAGACCCAAGGTATCATCCGACGATTACAACTCCTAGTACGCAAGTCCATCCTGCTCATTTCCGGTTTCAGTTCTTGTCCTCCTCCTAACTCAACCGTCACTCTCTGGTTCATCCCTCACTCTATCAGATGCCTGAATCGGCCATTGCTTGGCTGTTGACCAGCTATGAACGACATCCCAGGACCTGAACCTTCAAGCCCAGCTCCTGCAGCCGCCGGACTGGTTCCTCTGCTCGCAGAGCTACCAATCACACCTCTTGGTGCTCGCGGGCTCATCAAGCTCGTACGCGGGCTACGCGGCACGCTAGCCTGTCGGTGCGGACGAACATTTTGCAGTTGACGTAGCTGCTCACTTCTTCTGTCGAGCTCGGCTTCCCTTTCACTCAACAATTTCTTGAGTTTAGCATTGGCGCTAGTGAGTTCTCGAATGGTGTTATCGGCGTGGATCTGTTGTATCTTGACGATGTTCTCCGAAGCTTTCTGTTGTAAGAGGGTGTTCTGCGTCCTCAGTCGCTCAACCTCCCGAGCTGAATCGGCGACTGTAGCCAGAGCATCTTGGTAGATATTCCTGGTATACTCGCAATCGCGTTTCGCGTTTTCTAGGTTCTTTTCCAAGCCTACAATTCTCTTCGATGGATCATCCAAAAGCTTCGCCGTATTTGCGTGTAGATTCTCGCTGCTTGCTGGCGCTTCTGGCGTTGCTGTTATTTGTTTGATGGTCAACTCCAACTCCTGGATGCGCCTCTGGTCCTTCTCGCGTTCTCTTTGTGATTTTTCGGCAGCGCTTGCTCTGGCCTCATCAGCCTTTTGCTTCTCCCTCTCGAACTTCGTGCGGTCCTCCAATGCTTTACGATTTGATTCAGATATCTGTTCCGCCGTTCGCTTATACTCCTTGAGCTCCTTCTCAAGCCTGTCGATGACGGCTTTGTATTCGGTCTCAAGGCTGGTCACGGATAATCTGTGCTCGAGCTGGGCAATCTAGTGATTATTAGTTCGTCGTGAGCAAGGTGTACAGTGACACTTTCAAAGCATACCTTCTCTGCTAAAGCCTCCAAGACAGCTAAAGAGACATTGACTCTGGAGGCCTGCATCTTTTGCGCTGATTCTCTGGGTTCAGCTGTGTCGAGTAGACTTCGCACAGCGTCGCTAAGTGGTGGATCGTTCAAGCCCATGCCTAGCTTGTCCGCTGCCAAAGTCCGCATACGCTTGACACTACCATCGTCATCTTCAGCGTCCTGTGATTGTAAGCGCAAGCGTTTTCTGGAGTGGGGTTACATTACTTACAAGCTTGCGCTTGAAGCTGTGATCTAGTCGTAGACTGCCATCAAACGGCATCTGTGACCGAGCTTGCGTAGATTCGTAAAAGTCCAGAACGTCGTCTGGTATCGGCTGGGGAACCCATTCTACCGTTTCGGTGTATCCATTGAGGAAGTTCGAGAATATCTCAGCAGCTTCATGTGGTTGCTTGCCTCCATGATCAGGATCGGCGATGAAGTCTCGAGACCTCACAATCGCCCCGACCAGAGCATTCTTCCTCTCATTCACTGATAGCTCCTGGGGAATATGCAGGCCGATGTGCTCGATAGACTGAGTCGTCACTAACTGTAATATTAGTGGTGATTTTGATCCACTGGCAACTCCGGCTGCCATCCGTTGTGCCACCGGTGAGAGTCCAAAGTGGTAGTCAAATCCAATGACGACGTCGTATTGATAAGGATCATGACTCTCACTAGAGAGAGCAAGAGTCACACGCGCCGCAGAGTCCCTTTGTTCGCTTTGAGTCTTGCCGATGGCTTCACAGATACACTCCAGCTGTAGGACATTGGCAATGGCGAAAACTAGTAGAAGAAGCTCGCGAGTGCGGGCAATGATCAAGATGTCCGCATCTGCCTCAATGCCTTGAAGCAATTCGTGAATGAAGTTGAACTTGGGATTGGCGTCGCACGAGTACTTGGCCTTGCCAGCTAAATCCACCTCCTCCAATTTCGTGCCGACAATATGTTGTGGGTAGTCACAGATGTTCGCCAGTCGGTTGAGAAGCTGGTCAATTCTCTTGAGCAGGGTTTCGTCGGGTTCTCGATACATCTCTTGGTTGAAGACAAGCCCAAACTCAGTGACATCTCGCTTGTAGGTCACAAGGACCTCGTCGTATTTTGGTCGCATGCTAGCCTGGAAAGGCAGTGTGACAATGTGTTCGGATGGAATCACGGGGTGCCGTACTGGAAGCGAGGATTCCGCAAATTCATCTTCGTTGGGTAGCTGTCCCAAAGCGATTGGTTGCCCAGAAGCCTCGTCGGCCACTGAGGGCATTGGTGCCGGGTCTGACATGGGTAATAAACTGTGGCTTTCCTGGATCGGGTCGATGGAGTTACTAATCTCAGCTGGAGAAATGGTCCTTTGAGGTATATCGTGCATATCAGGAACCATCAATGACTGCGATGTTGAGCTCCCTGGCTCGCTAAACTCCATATCAACGATCTGCCTCAACGCGTCAATGGCTGAGGACGGCGGATGACCCATGATGGAAGCGGGTGAAATGGATAGTGGAGGAGCATCTTGTGAATTCCCTATTGCCTCGGGCTTCCATGGTCCAACTGAAAGGGGGGGCTCGGTGTTCACGTCTCGTATAGGCGAACGTAACACGAAATCCAGCATCGAGGCTGAGTCACCCTCTAGATTGGTCGTAGTGGACTGCTGTTCGCCGGGAGTTGTTGTTGCGTCTGGAGGCTGAGTCTCAAAGGTAGGCTCCTCGAAGTCGGTTGCCGTGGGAGCTTCGCCGAAATCAATCAAGTTTCCCATGTCGTCCACTGACGATCCATGATCCGGAACCGGAGCCGACGGTTCATTCATAATTACGCTTGGCTCCAGATCTGGAAATACTAGGGGATCTTGTGCCCTTGAAGTCAAAGGCGCAACCTGTTCAGGGCCGGCGTGAGACGTGTTAGCCGCGCAAAACGCCGACTGGCTGCCCAGCTGTCCAGTGAAATCGAAATCTGTAGGTCTCTCGTGGGCTAATTCTTCTTCTGCTGGCAGTTGGCTCAGAACGGATTGAGAAGATGTCTGAGGGGTATGGCCAGTGCGGTTACTGTCAGTGATCTTCTCTGGATAAGAATCGTAAACTTGAGGTACAATCTGAGCAGCTTGCGACCCTCGAGATTCCGGAATAGGCAAAGACTCCGATTCGGGAAGAAGCCGGTCTTGATCTTCGACGCTCAACGCGTTCCCGCCAGCAGTTTGAGTTGAATCGAAAACCTCCGTGTCGGAAGGACAGGAAGGCGTAGAGAAACCAAGTAGCCCCTGTGGCTGCGTCAAAAAGACCAGCTGAGACTGGTCGCTGGTCACTTGCGAGAGTTTACTTGAAGACGGCTTCGGAATTACAAGAGCAGCAGACGTGTTCGAGGACGAGGAAGGCTCAGGAACGGACAGGTCAGGATTATCGGCTGACTGGAAATGTGTTTGGTCAGGTTGGCGTGAGGGAATTTCCAAGCCACCGATAGCGTCTTCGTGACTGTCTGTGGAAGCCTTCGAAGTGCAGATCCGTAGTTGTTTATTCTGGATGGAGTGACCCGAGCTGGACCGATCGATAGAGTTGGACAGCTCCTGTGAGTCAGGGACGGCGAGTGAGCTAATGGGTATGCGACAATAGTCGCTGTTTTGGCTAATCTCGTGAGCGTTTTCAGAATCTTTAGGATCTACAACCCCAGCTGTCGTTCCTCTAGCGTTAGAAGAACTCGATACGGCGGATGTGCACCCGACGGATGGTTCAATTTGAGAAAGGGGCCAAGAATGTCCAGACAGTTCCTCAGAGTCCGGGATGGTGCCCTGGCTGAGTTGACAGGAAAGAACAGCCCTATTGTCCTCTTCCTCAAGTTCAGTGATCAATCGAGAACTTTGCGTATTGCTAACACTTTGATACTCGGATACGTCCAAATCTGACGGCTTTTGGATTTCAACAGCTAAAGTCTGTTCTTCCAGGTGGAGAATATCAACAGACTTTAATGACGCAGGAGTGTGTGCCTCAGCGTTTGGTGACTCTGTTGCAGACGAGATTGGAACAGACTCGAGCCTTACTCTCTTACGGGGGCGATCGTCGAGAGCGTCGGTGAATGGAGAACTTGATTCGGTTACTGTGGATGCATTCGCACGTCTTATGCGTCGCCAATTCGCGGGACGAGGTGGTCGATCTCCGTCACTCTCCTCGGCAGGAGTAGGAGAAGGTGCTGCTGGTTGGGAAACAGAATATCGCGTATCCTTCGGTTTTAGAGCCTGCTTGAACTTCTTCTGGGATTTGCGCTTCTTGTTCTGCTTCTTGTTCTCCTTCTTAGCTTCCCAGTCCGCGAGAGCGCTAGGGGTTACCTCGTCCTCCTATCCTAGCCAATATTTGTTAGTACATGCATACAGACATATGTGGTTTTTGAGCAGGAATGACGGACCCAGGTTGGAGGGTATGGTTTCTTTGTCGCGGGATCAACGTCTTCCCAAGCCACCTTATATTGAATAGCTCCTCTCACTACTCTTTCAGCGATGATAGCCTTTATCGCGAACCACTCGTCCTCTTCTCCTTTCCCTTCTCCTTCTGGTGGTGTTCTCTGAAGCTCGGTCGCTTCTTCAGCTTCCCATTCAAGTAGTCTATCTGGAATCAAGTTGCTACTTTCGGGCTTGTTCGATCTGGTACGGAGGCTACGTCGGGGCATATGGGGCGTGGCGTCGGGAGACTTGCTTGGTGGGTGGTATGCGCGCCAGCTCTCTCTGGCGCCAAAGAACCCTCGTCGCAATCAGCAGCCGCGAGCTTATTCGAAGCTGCGATGCGATAGACAATGACCGATGGGGGTCAAGGACCTTTGCGACGACCGGCGGCAACGGTCTGCGCTTGGTGTAAGTCGAGATGACGGCGCGGCGACGATGATATCGAGGCGCCTGACGGGGTCAAGTGGCGATCGCCGTCCCGCTGAGTGCACGTGATATGATATTGCCGGGGGGCGGGGGGGTATATGCTCATCTGGAGAGACGGGGTTAGCGCTGAAAGTCAAGCATGATTTACAAAACTGCAAGAGGATCACAGATGCGATCGTTGAACATTTCAAGGGCAACTTACAAAGACCAAACCTGCTGGATTTGCGGAAGAGTGGCGATCGTGAGCGTGAGCGTAGAAAAGGACGTTGATCAGGATGCCAATATGGTGTGATTTGTGTGTGTGGGTGCGAGAGGCTGCAGACGAGCGGGCTGCTGTGTGCGGGTGTAGGCGCGCGCGTGCGTGTGAAGGTGAGCGGAGAGGTTCCTGGCTTAGTTATCAGTAACAGAAGATGAGAAGGAGAGAAGTTCATTTACGAGAGAATGTTTTGAAAGGGAGAGGTTCGCAGATTAAGTATCGTTTTCGTGAAATGAAAAGAGAGAGAAAGAGTGGCTGTCCACGCTTGTCTAATCGAGAAGAGAAGGTGTTGTGATCCTCCCCGTCTCGCCCTGGAGGTACAAACCCAACGCATTTCGATCACTGCTACTGGTACTACTGATGCTGGTATCGTCTCTTCTCTTCCCTCGTATTACCTGGCTTGACTTTACTTCCATTCACTCAACTTTGCAATCTTGAACGCCTTGATGCTGGCCAACAAAGACCGACCCCACGCCTTGACAATGCTACATGTACAGTAGACAACTTATTATGTACTACAGTACTATTTACTACTGTACGCTAGAGGAGTTACCCGTGCGGTTGGTTGCAGCATCCCGGGAATAACACAAACGGGCAATTCCTATTGTCGCAGCTCAGTTACCAACGAACACATCTCGCGTCCTCTCAATACATTCTGGCTCTTGATACATCCATATTGATCTGCGACGACCAGTGGCGTTCTTATTGAGTCTGCTAAACGATTCTGATTCAGGGTGGTCGCCAACTCATCGCATTGTGCAGCTAACTACTGTGCAGTAACTCATCGTCTGGTCGGCTGATCATTAGCGATGCTTTATTAGTGGGCCTCCCCTACGCTTCAGCGCTCCCAGCTGTCTGAGCTGAATTGTTCCACCACCATCTGAATCTTCCATGCGCCAATCCTCAATCCTCATCCAAGTGCCATAATAACACCTCCAACGTCCTGCTTTGCGCGAGGAATTATCCGAACTCAAACCGCTAATTGCCCCACGTCTTGCTTTGAAAGGACCAGACCTCCATTCTCTGTGTTCGCAAGGACGCAAGGGTAGAACAATCATGGCGAACTTCTCAGTCCAACCAATTGGCCGTTTCGCTGGTGCGAGCCAACCCGTCAAAAGACCAAAGGTAACGAAGAGCATTGCTCTGCAGATGCTTCTTGATCCTTATATCTGGCCTCATCGACTGATGCTCGGCTCAGGAATTTGCGTGCTTCTCATACGATGACAATCATCAACTTCACCTCGACGACTCATCTCTAAGATATTATTACACGCCTCAGCTCGGCGCCGATCTCTCCAGAGGATTCGACACATTCCAGAAGCAAGACGACTCTGGTGATGAGCATCTCGATAGTCTTCTAAAGACCATCATTGCCCATGAGAAGGAAACTGGCCAGAAGATCGATGCCCACATCGTCACTTGGAGAGGCATGATGAGCAAGGTTATCGTTCCTTCACCCTTACATCATCAGACTTGAACTTATGCTCATGTGGTTCTCAGATCATGGCGACGCCTTTTGAACAATACGACGGGTGAGTTTTGTCACGAACACTGAATATCTAGCTTACTGATTGCGCTCTAGCTTCGAGATGAATGCCACATTATACCAAGTATGCCAAGCCAGATGATCCTGCTTATATCACATAGGAGAACATGCTGACCCTTGCCACCTTCCGAAGGACTGTCTGTAAGGATAACTGGTCCCCACGATATCAAGGCCGCTCTGTTAACCTTTCCGAAGATTCATCGAAGAAAACAATGCCTACAAGGTAGCCTCCAGAGCCAACGAAGGCCAGGGCAAGCAGAGAAGGGGACCGCCTCTAGAAGTGATGCAGTTCTGGGGTAAGACGAGATGCAATAACGCTACGAAACAAAAATCCAGACTGACACACCGCATCAAGGATATAAGTTCGAGACCCTATCAACGCTACCAGCTCCTTGGGCTGAGACGTCACGCGATTACATTGAAAACCGCGAAGACGAGGTCGTGAATAACAAAGCCCAATACTGCTCTGTCGTCCGCACAGGTATCGGCAAGGCCACCATCTGTCTAGGTGGTGAAGTCGACGCCAGTGAGTCTCCCCACCAACACCAGCTCCCAACATCCTCTCACCTTGCTCACACCCTCCCCCCATCACAGTCTGGGACTCCAAGCCTGAAGAAAAGGGCAGCCCGATCAATTGGGTCGAGCTCAAGACGTCATCCGAGATTCGTCATCAGGGCGATGCGGAGGGTTTCAACCGTAAGCTCATGAAGTACTGGATCCAGTCTTTCCTCCTCGGCGTTCCCACTATCATCGTGGGCTTCCGCACGCGCGACGGCATCCTTGTCAACGTCCAGAATATAGAGACGCAGAAGATTCCCGAGATGGTCAACAGTCACCCGAACCCGAAGTGGAACGCTGACATGTGTGTGAACTTCGCGGGCGTGTTCCTGGAGTGTAAGTTTCAAGATTAACACTGTTGGTGTCTCCCATGTATCGAATTCTACTAACGACTAGCTGTCGATAGGGCTGCTGAAGACTATCAACGACGAAGGTATCTGGAGGATACGCCGCCGGCCCCAGTCGCCCATGATCGAGGTTTTCAAAGTCGAAGAGACTGGCCATGGGGATATCCTGTCAGATGAGTTCAAAGACTGGAGGATCAAGTTGGCTCTAGGACCGAGCAGAGAAAGCTAGCATGTACTAATGTCACAGCTACTCATACTCTAGCACCTCCTCGGGTTTGAGACTTCTACCTGCTGCGCTCATCATCGTATCACAACCCTTGATGGGCTGCACCAGGATTGGCGAACCAGTATATTCGATCCGTCACCATGTAATAACTACGCTATCTGAAAACAGAATTGCCTCCTTCCCAGCTTGAAGCAAGAAAGGGAACAAAAAGAAAAGAAAGAAAACTCCCAAAGAACACCATGCCCCTAGAAGATGCACATCATAAAAGCAGCACGTAGTCATCAAGATATCGTGCTATCGTGAGGACTGCCAGGAGTTCTTCAACGAACGTGAAAACATAATAGGTTCTCCATGCCAACTAGCCCAGCCACATCGCCTTCAAGGAAATAGAACAAAACCCCCCAAAAATACAGATGACATGATATCCATCCCATGCAAGATGTACGCAACACAAAAAAAGAACAAAAAAAAGGAGATGCGATGGAGGCTCCTCGAAAAATCCTTTTGATATCATACCGCTCTACTTCTAGCCGAGTAGGATAGAGGTTAGATGGCTGGCCAACGGATACGTAGACCATCGACCCAGCGCGAATATAGCACATCGGACAGTTGCTTGCAGTGCTCCATGCCCGCCCGCGCTTCCTGCCCGGGATACCTGCTCTCGAGCATAAGTCTCTCTCTATCAAGATCCTTCTCGCCGAAATCCCGCGAATCTCCGTTCCGGCGACGGTGGCTCTTGAGATGTGGGTTGCTAGGGGCGAGCACCAACTTTGTCGGGCTCGAGTTGGGTGTGCTCTTGATAATGACGGTTCCAGCAGCCTGAGGTGTGCCGTCGTCCGGAATCTGTTTCTGGGGCGACTGTCGGAGGAAGGCATTACTGAGCTTGCCATCCTGGGACATCGATGAGACCACGTTATTCATGAGATGGTAAGCACCCTCGGGATCGACTGCATCGAGGGCGGCAAAGGCATCCGATAGTTTCGCCAGTGCTTCCCGCTTTTGGTGTCCGGACGTTTGAGCGTGTAGCTCGGCAAGGTTGGGTTCCACGGCCTTGACATATAGGCGACGACCAAGAACGGCCTCCTTGCCGTAAGGTTCGACAGGGGATGCGATGGAGGGGGGGAGGTTCTCGTCACAGAAGACATCATCGGTGGAGGAAGCTGATCTGCCGAGCTCGTCTCGGCTCGAACTGTCGGAAGGTACCCTACGGAAAAGACGCATAGTCGATCCGGAGTTGCCAAATGACGTGTCCGTCTGTAGCGGCTTCTTAGGTAGTATAGAGCCACGAGACGATTCGCTGATACGCCTGGATGAATTTTGTCTGATGGATCCTTGTCGAGCCGAGCTCTGTGCGGTAGAGGGTGTCCGTCGTACGGTCGACTTCCTGATGGTGCTTGGGGCGGGAGAGGTGGATCCTAGCGGACCATCCTTAACATCAAGTCTACGCATCGCTTCGTCGGCCGAGAATATGGACGAGGGCTTACGGGACTTGACTGTGGGCCTCTTGGGAGGTGCAACAGACTTGACTGTATCGAAAACCCACTCCTGTTCCTCATCCTTTGGCGACATAGTCTGTAGCGTCTCCTGGTAGTAGATGGGATGCCTCTGGCGGTTTTGGTTAGCATCCCACATCTGACGTCTAGCAATGAGCTCCTGAAGAGCTTCGACCTTGCCAGCAGAGCGGATAAACTTGTGGCGTAGCAGGTCCTTGGCAGTCGGTCGGCGATCGTAGTCCTTGGTAAGACACTGCGAGATAAAGTCCTTGAAATCCTTGCTGAAGTTGCCTTCGAGGCGCGGTGCCGGGTTCTTGGGGATATGGAAGAGAACCTTCATGGGGTGGATGTGGCACAGCGGAGGCTCGCCATTGGCCAATTCCATAGCGGTGATTCCTAGGGACCAAATGTCGGCCTTGAAGCTGTAGCCGTCTTGCTGGATAACCTCGGGGGCCATCCAGAAGGGTGTACCGACAAAGGTGTTGCGCTGCGACTTGATATTTGTCAGCTGTGCGGCAACGCCGAAGTCAGCCAGCTTGACTTTGCCAGTCTCGGAGAGGAGGACGTTGGCGGCCTTGATATCGCGATGAATCTTGCCCTCGGAGTGAAGATACTGAATGCCCTGGAGGAGTTCGCGGCACACGATGGCAATATGCGTCTCATTGAAGTTGGCGGGTTTCAACTGCTAACTGTTAGCCCTGCTCGCTCTCTTGTCGCACGATCTGAGTTGATAGTACCAAGTCCAGGCAAGATCCTCCGCCGAGATACTCCATGACAATCCATAGCTTGTGGCCTCGCAAGAACGATCCCTTATATTGGGTGACGTAGGAACTGGCGCAGGTACTCAGCACAGCAATCTCGGCTTGAATATCTTGGATATCGTCGTCATTAGACTCGAGATCGATCTGCAGAAGATGGATGTTAGTCACGTTGATGGACCAGTCGGCCAGTAAGAGGCTCTCACGTGTTTGATTGCAACGGTCTCGCCAGTGGCCTTTTCAATGCCCTTGTAGACAACACCAAAACTCCCTCCTAAAGAAGAATCGTCAGCACGCGATGGCGAAGAGCAGGGGAGTCAGACGTACGGCCAAGTTCCTCCAGGACTTGGTAGTGCTCAGCAACGCCCTCGTCGGCCATTATGCTCTGACGTCACGCAGTGGCCGTCGAAAGACAAAGAATGCACGCTGCCTGTCGAATGCAGAAGTAGATGAGAGGGCAGCGGCAGGTTGGCGGACGAGTTGGAGTTGGTAAACCCGAGTTCGTATGGGAAGCTGAGTGTGAAGGAGTCTCAACAGGAGGAAAGAAAAGTTAGATAGAGGACATCAAAGTGGCCCAGTCGGCGTGCACGACGGGCAGGTGATTTATTGATATTAAAGTGGTTGCGGCGGTCTCGTTTAGCGGGAAACCACGGTTGTCTGGGACAGCCAAAGGAAAAAAAACCGGGCGTCCGGGGGGGATAGTCAGCGATGCGATGCGCGGTCGAGCGAAGCCCGGGCGGTTTGTTTACTATTGGCCTGATTAGGACAGCTCGGGGCAGCTGGTGGCAGCTGCTGCTGGAGATTGCGATTGCGATGGAGAACTCAAGCGGCGGCGACAGGAAATAGATGGAAGTTGGGAAGAATTGGTATTTTCATGATTGAAACCATGCATTTCGTGAGCAAGTCGAGGGTGATTCATGGCATTCGATGATGTGACTGAAACGTGGGAGGCTATCGCTGCCGGCGCATACCAGAGGCAGGGTCGCTTTCCTACGTTGTAAGCCAGACTCAGAAGACACGCTCGCTCATGGCTTCAGGCGGAGAGATGCCTGAGACTGGTAAGAGTTTACAGGCCCGGCCCCTGACAGGACGGCCTGACCGCCCACGACCCATGGATGCCCCCAGTGGTCAACTGGGCATCTCCCCTGTAACCGAGCGTCTGTGCACCCCGATAGAAGGCTGCTCGGCCATCATTGGCTGCCTGCAGCTCTCAGCGCCCCGGCAACTGGCGCGACTCGCGCGACTCGCTATACTGGATCGAGTTGGATGTGTGCTTGAGGTGGCATCTTGGCTGGAGCAGGTGAGTAGATTTGGGTGTTGCCCATGGGGTTGAATCGCTCGGCAGACAGATGATCGATCAATGGCCCGTACTATTTTAGAAACAACTCTATTTCCGTGGTGGGCGCCGTGGAATGCTTCTACAGCACTCTAGTCTAGCTGGCAGTCTGGCAGCGTGTCGAGAAGTAACAAGATAAGAACCAAAGCGCATAATTACACCCGACACCCGCTTCGTCCTGCGTAGACACGGTCTTCTCCCAGCCCTTGCTTGTCGGAGCCGATTGTGGTAGACTTGTCCGTATAATTCCCCAGCCAACGCCGTAAGGCGATCTCAGCTTTTCGGCGTTGCCCTTTGGTTCGCCGCACTGGCGCCTGGTTCCTGCGTCTCATTTGGACGCCTCGCCCAGGAAGCGCATAGTTTGCATGGTCTGCATGGTCTTCATCGGCGGCACATCGTCGAAGTTGGCGGTAGACGTCATCCTTGGTGGGTTGCTGAAGCCGAGAAAGCAGGGAGTGGCCGACTTCTTGTCTTCTCGAGGTGAAGAAAAGTTGGCAGCCCGTTCGTTAGTGACGACTACCGGCCGAGCCTAGAGCAGCTCCCCACCAGACCGCCCGGCCAAGATCTTTCTAGGCTGGCCAGCAGACTTCCAAAGCTGAAAAGGCCACCCACCATTAGAGCTGCAGCTAATACCGCCCTACTGTACATAGCAAGTCTAGGGGCTATTGGTAATGAAATGTCCCTAAGGCGATGCTGCTAGAGCTGCAAGCTTCCAGTTCCCGCACCCCGATTTGGTTCGTCGCCCTGGCAACACCCACCCCTCTGTTGTCACTGGCTGCACGCCGATTCGGTGAGGCCCAGCCCAGCCAGAGACGATCTGTAGGCGGCACAAGCAGCGCAAGCAAGAAAGCAACCCCAAGTCACTTCGATTCGTTATAGCCGACCGACATTTCGCGAGACAGCCTTGAAGACAACAGCGACCCTCGCCACTTTCACTTCGCATGCCGTCGTATTTTCCTGCATTCTCCATTCGACACGCTTCAACATTACGGCGTGTCCCTAATACTTCGTCTTGGGATTCGCGACGAAAGTCATATCTGGGGGGGGGATATCAGTGGCCGCTATCTGCTTTTACGCGTCGAATCACCACCTACATATACGCTGTCGGATCTCTCTTACGGAATGTTTGCTGTTTGCAGAGTATAGACAGCCTCTACGACTCGACCATCTACCTCTTTTGCGAGACGAAGACCTCCCTCACCGCCTCTGAAAGCCTACGCTGGGGCGCTGACCGCACGCGGTCGTTCACTGCACAATGGTGCCCGCACCTCCCCCGCTGCCCACACGATTTCCGTGTTGGTGTAGAGCTGTTTACTCCTGGGGAGGAGAGGTATGCCTTCATGCCGAATAACTGCCTTGCCATGCTGCTGCTAACAATGCGCGATAGTCCAAACGCGATCTCGGCTTCATCGAGGGTGACCTAATCGAATGCCTCAACGCCGGTGACGGCTCGTGGTGGGTGGGTAGGCTGTATCGTGATCGAAGAACCGTCGGATCGTTCCCTTCCAACTTCGTGGAACTGCTCCCTGCAGAATTTCGGCCGACAAGCAAGTCTGCGACTCCGGCTCCCGCCAACCCGCCCATCGTCAGCACACCTCACAAGTCAAGGACGTTTCGCAAGCCCTTCGAGGCATACGCAAAGGCACCTCACTACACCAGCGCAAAGATCCCCGAAACGTTCAAGGAGGAGCCCAAATCGCGCACGCGGCAAGACTCAACTGCCAACAAGTCGTCGCGCGTACGACAGGACTCGATCGCCAGTAACCGTTCAGGCACTCGGGATGGATATGGACGGATCGCATCGCCTGCTCAACCGCATGCATACAATGCGAGGGCAGCTTCTCCTGCACCGCCTCACAGCTACAGGGCAGCTTCTCCTGCTCCGTCTCACATGTATAGGGCAACATCTCCAGCGCCGTCTCACATGTATAGAGCTGCTTCCCCCGCGCCAACCCATGCCTATACTGCCAGAGCTCCATCTCCCGCCCCTCCTCGTCATGGCTACGACGCCAGAGCCCCATCTCCTTCTCCCTACCACAACTACGGCGCTCGAGCTCCGTCACCCGCTCCATCCTTCGGCTACGTTTCGCGAGGTCCTTCACCAGCACCGCCTCCCCACGGTGGCCATGCGATGAGATCCCATTCCCCTGTGCCGCCTCCACATAGCTATGCTGGATCAAGAGGTCCATCACCAGCTCCATTCCTACATCACGCCCCGTCGTATGGAAGCGCTCGAGATCAGGGCGACTCTCCACCCCCTCCTGCACCCCCTCCTCACAGACACGTCACTCGAAATAGCTCGCATGACATGCATCGGCAATCTGTCGACATGTCTCGTCATGGATCTAATGCTTCTTTCACCCCCTATTCGCCCTCACGACAGAACTCCAACAGCTCTCACAGGCCCGCACTGCCGCCTATACGGCCTTCCTCTCGCAACTCGTTTGATGATAGAAATTACGTGCCTTATACGCCGGGCGCGATGACGCCGGGCGCGATGACGCCAGCCCCGCCGTCTCCATCTCCAGGAGGAATGACACCCTCGCCACTACGAGAAGCTATGGATGGCGTCATGGAGCAGCTGGGTCAGCTGGGTGTTGGCTCACGAGAGCCGGAACCCCCAAAGCCCGTTGACCCATGGTCTCCCGAATCTTTCGACATGGTTTCCCGTCCTTCCCAAAGAAGAAATCGCGATCAAGAGAGACCGAAGACGTCGATAGGTATAGCGCATCCCGACGAGGGCTATGAGACTTGGAGCGGTGAGACTTCACAAGAGCCATCTGTTCAAAGCGGCTCTCGTAGCGGCGACGATAAGCTGAGCAACTATGTGGAGCGCATGGAGAAGCGGTTACAGCAGACGCATCAGCCAAGCCCCAAGGTAGATGGTAACGATGAACCGCCACCTCCTCCACCCAAGAATATACCCTTTGAGCGCCCCAAGTCTTCAATGGGAGCATCTGTTGCATCAGAGAGAAAGTTGCGTTCTCGAAAGTCAGCTTACGACATAGGCCGAGGGGTTGCCAGGACGCTCACAACAAAGACAAATGCGACGAATTCCTCGTCTGGTAACCAGAGCAATACCAGCTCATCAACCCAGAGCACCTCGCGCACACTCTGGAGCGGAGCCTCAGCAGGCGCATTCAGTAACACAAGTGCCGGAAGTCTTGCTAGGATGGGACGCGGTCGTGCTCAGAGTGCGCTGGGAGCAAGAGAGTTGGGCCTGGAAAGACCCGAGACACCATTTTCCGGAGTCACGTACCATAGCAGCCATGCGAGCAACGCGGCCCCGACGCGTCCCCAAACCCAGGCAGGATTCCACGACGATGCGGCGGCGGGGCTTGGGGGTCTTGTTCAGCCCAAACCTCCCAAGAAGAACATCTTCCGCAAGATTCTGGATACTGCGAAAACGGGTGTTGCAAGCAGCCGAGGCGGTCTTATATCGGGCGGCCTCGTCAGCCCTGATACCTTCAAACCAGTTTTCAGTCGTTCGATGACGGCTGGAGCAGGGCCTGCACCGACATCCACTGCCGCTGAAGGGTTTGAACGTGAAATGGCTACTGATGCGGGACCAGCTGGCGGTGGCATAGACTGGGTGCAGGTACGCCGAGATATCAATCGCTCCAACTCGATCAGCAAAATCGAACAGATCGATCGTCGTGAGCGGTGCCAAATGATGGATCATCCTGCTCTCAATCCCGTTGACGAGCTTTACGAGGGTGTCGAAGGTGACGAGGATATAGACGGCGAGCCAGTGGCCGACCCTATCAACTACCAGGCTATCAACTTTACCCAAGTTGACAAGAACTCGCGGTACGTCTCTGGACTTCCCTCTGGGACACCGGCAGCCTCACTTGCAACCACTTATGTCTGCCGACCATACCGGAGCGACGTGCAACGGCTTCGAGCCATCTTCACTTGGGTGGCGGAGAAGATCTGCTGGGAGGAGGATTTCGAAGGCGAGATTGACACCCGCCGTGTGATCCAGTCAAAGAGAGCTTGCGCCGAGGAGTATGCCGTGCTTGCCATGGAGATGTGTACTGCCGTCGGCATTCACTGCGAGGTTGTACGTGGCTATCTCAAGCCCCCTGGAGAGGTTCCCGATCTCAACATCATGCCCCGACCAAACCACTGGTGGAACGCCGTACTGGTGGATAGGGAGTGGCGTATCATGGACTGCTGCCTCGCCAGTCCTTCGAATCCTCAGCGCGGTCAGTATTCGAGCGCGGGCAACGCCGTGGCCGACTTTTGGTGGTTCCTGGGGCGACCGCTCGAGATGTGCTGGACACATATTCCAGAGCACCACAGCCAGCAGCACATTGTCCCCCCCGTAGCCCACGAGACCCTACTGAACTTGCCCTGCACGTATGCGCCCTTCTTCCGCCACGATTTTGAGATGGTGGACTATAACACAGCACTCAACCGGATTGAGGATCTGGAAATGGTCCACATAAAGTTCAACGTTCCGGCAGATGTCGAAGTGGCTGCAGAGGTCGAGGTGCGCGGGTACTCGCGCGACATGGACGGAGACTTGTTTGAGAGCGGGGACCTGGTGAAGAAGAGGGCGCTGGCTCAAGCCGAGTGGTTCAATGGCATCAAGCGGTACACGGTCAAGGCCATACTGCCGGGTGACGAAGGCCAGGGAACATTGAAGATATATGCTGGCAGGCGAGGCCTGATGCATAGCATCAAGGACATCCCTCACCCTCTGGCCTTTGCGCTGCCCATTGTCCACACGGGCGAGAATCCACCGTACGAGTTTGTCACGAGGCACCCGACTCCCCACGCACAGCGCCACGACATATACGTGGTTCAGCCCCAGTGCCAGCGGCTGGCGCTGAACAATACTTTCGTCTTCGCGATCCGACAGCATCCCAGCTCGCTGGTGAATGGCTCCTCCCTTACCCCCTCGTCAAACCCAGGCGCCACCAGCCCCGTGCCCTTTATGAGACCCAGCTCGGCCATGAGCATGGGTGCGTCCAGCGTCGGCGGATCTCAACCCAGCTCGGCTAGCGGTACGGTGGCGGGTAAGAAGCCTGCTAAGCTGGCGATCCAGACACCGGGCGGTAAGATTCTCCGACTTATGAGGAAGGAGGATCGTAAGGGTATTCACATGGGCAGCCGCGGTATATCTGGCGGAGAAGAGCCGAGCGATGGCGGTACATGGGAAACGATCATAAAGTGCTCGGAGAGAGGCACATGGCGTGGCCTCGTGCTGGCGGATCGCACAGCGAGGTGGTGCGTGTTTGCCGAATGGACCTGTGTGGGTTGAGCGATGCGGTATAGCATATACACTGATTATCGGTTGAACGCGTTATGAGGACAATGGCCGGACGGAGTTGCGCGCTTTTACAGGTAAAGGATGCTTGCTTGATAATACCCGTTGAGGAGAATAGCATGTTTGGCGCTGGGGATTTTCTTGGTAATGTTTAAGGAGGGCAGTGAGCATGTATGGACTGGATCTTACGAAAGGGTTTCGGTGGTTATCGATGCCATGACGTTCTGGAGGCATGTATAGGAATTGTATCATAATATATACGAGTTATGAGAAGAACGTTCTGTTTATTTCATCATCATCAGCGGACCTTGCCTGATCATGGTGACTTGTCTGCGTGAAATGTATGTCGAGTGCCGGAGCTTTGGTGTTTCAAGAGAGGAAATAACGTTAATGATCAACGCGCTTCAGCGGTTAAGTTATCTACTACATACAGTATGTAACTACTCTACTAGCATATATATATATATCTGTTCTATCTAGTCTAATACTAGACGCGAATACTTACAACGAGTCTTGAATATCGACACAACGGCAGCGCGCCGATTCCCACGCACTTGGCAGGTCGCGCCAAAGCTAGCCAATCAGCACGATCCGCAACACATCCATCTCATAGCATCCAACAGTTTTATTACATCGAAAACCACGTCCTCCCTTTTTAAAAGTGCCCGACGACGACGACGACGACGACGACGACGACTCGGAACCGCGGAGCGCATACGATCCCAGCGCGCTACGACGACACGCAGGCCACGCCGAATCGACCGAGCGAACAACCAAGCGGCGCCAGGCAGCAAGGAATCGCGGCCGCGGGTGTCGAAGGGGAGGCGAAGGCGTCGAGAGCAAGGCCATGAATCAACAGCGCGTTGGCTTGCGCCCAGAAACGATCGATTAAGCGAGAGGCTCTGGACGTGCATTCTGCGGTGGAGGTCGGACGATCGAAGCTATGAGCTACGGGCAGGCTTACCACGGCCATGGCCAGCAGGGCCAGCAGGGCCAGCAGGGCCAGCAAGCGCCGGTACAGCAACCTGATGCAGGGCCGTATATGGAGATGGCGGATGGAGGAGGAGGAGGAGGAGGAGGAGGAGGAGGAGCGTACCAGGCGTACGGGTCTATGCCTCAGCAGCAGCAGCAGCAGCAGTTCTATCCGATGCATGGCCACCAGCCTCAGCCTCAACACCAGCCTCAGCCTCAACACCAGCAATACATGCAGTCGCCGCAACAGATGCAGATGCACTACGGCACAGTACCTGGCGGCGCGTACCAAGCGTATAATACAGCAGGGCAGGGCTTCACAGATAACGGCGCTACCGGAGGATTGGGAGGTCATCATCAGATGCAGCAACAAGCGACGGCCGCGCATTACATGCCACCTGCGAATGTCTGGCGCCAGCCGTCGCCTCAGATGCAGCAGCAGCAACTGCTTCAGCAGCAACTCCAACAGCAGCAGCAGCAGATGCTTTATCAGAAGCACTTTGCAGCACAGCAGCAGCAGCAACAGCACCCAGCTGCTCATCAACAGCAGCCGCTGCAGCCCCGTCCTCCATCGGTGCACGCCGCCTCGCCGCAGATGAGGAGGCCTTCGCAACATCAACAACATGCTCCTTCGCCACAGCCGAGAAAGTCGTCGCTCCCTCAGTCCCCAGTGTATCGACTACCTCAGCAGACACCTCACGTGCAGCAACAGCCTCAGATCCAGCAGGTGCCGCAGATTGCGCAACAACAGCAGCATCATCAGACCCAGGCGCAGCAGACACATATACCGCCGTCGCCGCATCAGCATCTCCAACCGCGCGTTATCGATCACGGCCAACAGGATCAGCATCATCACCACCACCACCAGCAACCCTACCACCATCAACAACACCAACACCAACGACAACATGACAATGCGCCATCGCCAGCTCAGCCAGAGACGCTGTCACCAATTCAGGCGGATTTGCTGCTACAGACACCGGAAGGGGGTCAGGTTAATCAGCCAATCTATCCGCAGCAGATGCAGCAGCCTTCACCCCAGCCCGTCCATCCTGCGCAACCCAAACAGCTTTCACCACAGTTATATAGGAATACAATCCAACCAAGAGAAGCCGAGCCAGAGCAGATTCCCACGCAGTCGCAACCCAGTATACAGCAGCAGCAGCCCCCACAACAACCCTACGAGCCAGTGCAGGAGCAGATGCACTTCGTCAATCTACAGTCAATTCAACGACTTCCAGAACCGCGCCCGACTCCGTTGGGTATCACGCAGAGCTCACAAGTGCCAGAATCAACCGCCCCTGATGCTGATCAGCATGTTACCATCAATCCTACCGACATAATGCTGAATCGCAAGCCTCAGCAAACCCCGATCCCACCACCGCCTCCCAAATCCAGCACTGGTTCAGCCACGCCTCGGATTAAACAGAGCCCACACTCATCCGTCTCCAACTCTCCTGCCCTCACGGCCCGATCGCCGAGCATAGCCAAGAAGTCACCCGCTATCACGCCGAAAGCTCGACCCGTCGGCACCATGCAAATGATGGTTGCCGTTGCGGAGGAGTGCTTCGATAAAGCGCGGGCGTCGGTTCATGACGTAGCAATGAGTCTGGACCCTACGACTGTGGATGAGTACGAGAAGCTGGTTTCTACGGGTCTGGCCTGTCTCGAGGCCTGTCTGCAGAGCAATCAGCTTTCGCCGCGACAAGAAGCGAGGATGCGGTTGCGGTATGCGACCATCTTACTTGAGGAAACCGAGAATTTGATGGAAGCTGAGACGGCGCTTTCGAAGGGAATAACTCTATGTGACAAAGTACGTTCTTCACTCGCCTACTCATCGACGGGACTTTAACTTACATCACCAGCATCGTATGTATGATCTCAAGTACTGTATGCAGTATATCCTGTTGAAAGTCTTGTTCCAGCGAAGTCACAAGGCAGCATTGAATGCCGTCGACCGCCACATTTCCGATTGCGAGACGTGAGTTCCTCCGCTCGCAGAATACCACCCTAGCTTCATCTGACTTGTCTAGCTTCAAACATATACACTGGCTCTACGCGTTCCGCCTCCTCAAAGCGTCATTCTACATGGAAGTCGGCCAGACAGCCGATGCCAGCGCCCTCGAAAACGTGCGCTCTATCGAGAGCATCGCAAACGTCCGCGGCGACAACGCCGTCAGCGCTTTTGCCTCTATTCTTGGGGGGCTCACCTTGCTGAAGACGTCCAAGGACGGCAATATGGAAAAGGTGCAGACGTGCATTGCCCAGGCTACCAAGTTCCAGTTCGACCCTTCGGTTCGGATCATGCAGCTCGACATGCTCACCCTTCTCCTCGATCTCGCGTCCAGCATGAACTATCAGAGCCCCGAGATCGTTGCCGAAAAACTGCGGCTGCTGCAGAAGAAGCTGGACGAGTGTGGTGGCTGGAACAACGTCAAGGCGAATTTTCTACTCCCAGTGAAAAAGCAGCCGTCAACCGCGCAGACGCTTAGCAACGATACGGCTGCTATTCTCCAAGCAGGCAGGCCAGATGACGGCGTGGATTATCTAGTCATGTCGTTCATGACCAAGATGGAGCTGATGTCTTTGGTGTATGTTTGCTCTCCTGGTCGCATCTACAATCAGAAAGTTGACACGTATTCTAGCTTCACCTTTAGCGGCCTAGCCAACTTGCATAAATCTACGTCCAACGTACGAAGGTCGGCTGAGTTCTGGCGTGAAGGGCTCAAGATCCTCAATACTTGTGAGTCGTTGATGCTTCTCACCCCATAGGCCTTCGTCTAACGCGTGTACCAGGGGACTCTTCGACGGCAGGTATCCGTTACGGACCATCCGTTTCATTACAAGAAGCCATCCGCCAGCGCGAATGGCGCCTCGAGGGGCAGGCCTACCTCAACATACTCCTCGGACTCTACGCTGCTAGTCGCTGTCAATGGGGCACTGTAAGGCAGTTTGTCGTTAAGCTTGAGAGTCTTGTTACTCCGACCACACAGGGCATTCTGAGGCTGTTGGCTATGTATCTATCCGGCGTATACCGCCAGGGTACAGGAGACCTCCAGACGGCCATTTCCACCTTCCGAGACCCTGCATTCGACCTCTCGCAGCGCGGGACGGGCGTCAAGGCCGCGCACCGAGAACTTGCCATGCTCGCAGCGCTAAATCGCCTATGGATCATGCAGCATCCCTCTCAGCGAGACGATGGCGAGACGCTCGACCTGATAGAGCAGCTTCAACCGCTATGCAGCAGTCACCCCAACGTGGACCTGCGTACAGCGTGGCATAACGTCATGGCTGCGCTGGTCACGGACCCTCCACAGCAGCTGAATCAACAAAAGCAGCACATCCAGGCTGCCATGGGCGGGTCAAAGGCTACACACAACTTGCTAGGCGCCGCCGTCACGCTGGCGATTATGCGTAGCCGGCTGTTCGAAAACGTCGTTGGCGAGCAGGCTCTCAAGAGTGCCATGGCTGCTGCCAAACAAGCGCAGCGTAGTGGTAACGTGCTTTGGCAGAGCGTCTCAGACGGCATGCTGGCGCAGTCGTACGAGGTGCAAGGCCAGCACGATGAAGCGGCGCGAGAGTGGAACAAGGCAACCAAGGAGGCGAACGATGCGTTTTCTGAGAGTTGATGCCGCTATGAGCGTATTCAAAGGACGATCTGATTCTGAAAGTCTGGCGTTTGAAGCTTTTGATGCGTGGGTTCTGGCCACGTAAGAGCGAGGAAATCTCTTGAATGAGTTGCATCCCAGAAGGGGGATATATGAGGATATGTATAATACTTCACCATGAAAAGCGTGGAAAGGGCGAAAACACCCGGTTTGCTAGGTCGGCTGTAAATAGAATTATGCGGCGGATGTCATTTAAACATCTGAAAACTGATGTCCCTGCCTGTTCAGATTCGTGATGAAGGTAGCACGCAGCAGTTCCAACTAGGTTCTGTCATGATATGAGGTAGAACTGCCGTCACCTTTCTTCTACCGAACTCAAGTCCCGACTTCCTCACCGGCGAGGAAAACCAGGAGGCGGCTGGAAGCCGGGAGGTGGTTGGAAACCCGGAGGTGGCATGAAGCCCTGAGGTGCTGGAGGAGTGCCGCTAGCGCCCGGCGGCGGAGTAGGGAAGCCAGGCGGCGGAGCGAAGGGGACGTTCTGGGCCGGAGATCCCGTAGGCGGGCGGAAGCTCCCCGGGTGGAAGTCGGCAGGGTTATTGTAGCCTCCCTGAGACTGGGGTGGCCGAGCAGGCAGTCCTGTCGGAGCAGCAGGCAGAGGGACGGGAGGGCCGCGACCAGGAACTCCAGGAGGTGGTACCCCAGCACCATAAGGCGGAAGACCTCGTCCCGGGGGAGCGAATCCGGCGGGTATGCCCTGTGGAGGGACGCCCATTGGGGGAGCCAGGCCCATGGCAGTGGGGTCGAAGCCGGCTGGAGGAGGAGCAGCAACAGCAGGCGGTGGTCGCGAGTTCATGAGGAAAGCCTGAGGCACAGGTTGAGCTTCTGGAACGATGTTTCGACTCTTGGCCTGCGCAGCCAGCTCTCTCTCGGCCTCGTCACCGTGGCGTTCGCCCTTGCCGTCCTTCTTGAAGGCATATTGCACAGACACTTCCTTACTAAGGATGTATTGACCATGCAGGTTGGCGATAGCAGCGTCACTGCTCTCAAAATCGGCGTAACTGACAAACGCGAAACCCTTGCTCGAGCCAGAATCATCGCGCGCAACCTTGGGCAGGCTCAGCAGCGGTCCGAAGCGGCTGAAGGTATCGTAGAGGATCTTCTCGTCGACCATGCCATCGAGGTTACCGACGAAGAGCTCGGCGCCGACTTCTGCCGAGCGCTGCTTATCAGCGCTTGCCTTGTTCACGCGCAGCGACTTTCCGTAGAGTTTCACGCCGTTCATCACGTTCGCTGCGTATTCGGCGTCGGTCGGGGTGCGGAACTCGACGAAGCCGAAGCCCTGATGCGTCTGGGTGACGCGGTCGCGAGGCATGTGCAGGTTGTGGATGGGGCCCATCTGGAGCATGATCTCGTAGACCATGGTGGAAGTTGCGCGCTCGTCGATGTTGCCTATGTAGACCGTCGCCTCCTTGTCCTGCTCCCTAAGAGGGTGTTAGCTTGATGTTGTAGGCTTGGTGGTCAGTATCGAAGCTTACCAGTGCCTATTTTGCGCCATCGCGGCGGTTTGTAAATCTCCTTGGAGCTCTCGGATACCTTCGTTTCAATCGTGCTACCTCTGGTATCGAGATTGCAGCTCCTTTTTCTGTTGCAAGAGCGTCGTTGATGATGTTGGAGCAGCTTGTCTCTCTGCCTGGTCGCTTCAAGATGGAGCTTCCTAGAAATTTCGACCAGTTGGTTGGATGGCTGATCTGCCAGTCGCGGCTAATGTTAGTCTACCGCGGTTCATCCGCGAGACGCGCGCGTGTTATCGGAACGGAAGCTCTTAAGCCCCGACGTTAATCGCTTGGGACTTTCCCGAAATTTTTGGGAGTGCTGTCGCCAACGCCGCGTTGATAGCAAAGCCGCAAGCTTCCTCCACCATAGCCGACGACGACGACATCATCGCACCGCACCGCCATAGACGATTTTTCTCCCCATCTATTTTGATAATCAGCTTCGCCCCACGTTCGTCGTCAATATGTTCGCCCTTTCCGAAGAGTCCAAGGTGCGCGCGACCCGAGATAATACTTGCGACGACGTCGAGGATATCAGATGCTAATAGATGCAATAGGAGCGCATTGCTAAGCTCATTGACGTTTCCCGCGTCGCCATTCACTAGTGCGTTCACCTTCACAATCCCGGTTCATCTGGGCTTCTTGCTGACTCTTCCTCTAGTGGCTACCTTCCCCTGATCCTCTACCTCGGTACGAACTAATCAACCATCTTGCTTCATCGCTCGCTGCAACAACATGGAACTGATCTCATGGCCAGGCTACACCCGCAGCGACCCCCGCCCTTCGGTCATCCGGTACGGTTCTCCCTGTCGTCGAAATATCGCGACTTGCTTCTCTAAATGATCTCGCTGACTTTGCTTATCCAGCCTCCTCTCTCCCCTCTCTTAAGCAACTGAGAATCACCATTGGAACGAAGCTCAAAGTGTACAATACATCAGAAGATTTACGGAGACGCATGGCTAGCCTTTATCACGGCGTTGGCACATCGTGCGGTAATGGGTGGCTAGCCAACCGAGGAGGAAGGGCAAAGGTCATTGTTAGGCATATGAAAAACACGAATTTGTATCATCACGCGTCAAATAGTAGTCACCCGATGAGGTGGGAAAGAGAACACACTCTAATCTTGAGTCTGGTCCCTTTTGTTTTTTAAACTATGATTTCTTTCTGGCCAGTTACGAACGGTTAGTATCAATTTTGCACATGTCATCGACCGGTGACGTCGATCCGAAGCTCGGAGCTAGCTCCCGAAGAAATTGTAACCCACCGACGAACTTCAACCCAAGCATCCAAATGACACCGTCCACGTCTCAGTCAGCATCCAACCCCCCCCCCCCCTCTCTTGCACCCGTAAATTGCAACATGTGACAGCTTGTCTGATTTCCCCCCCTTCACCTTTATGCCCGAACACAAACATGCGGGCGTCTCCCCCGCCGTCATCGAGTCTATTGCCGGCCTCAGCGCCGGCACGGCCGCGACGCTGACCGTACACCCGCTCGACATCGTCAAGACTCGAATGCAGAGTAAACAACCCTCTCTCCTGAAACGAATCTAGCGCCTCATCAGACTATATGGCTAACATTGTCAAAAGTCTATCGCAGCTCCTCGACTGCGGCCCGCCCGACAACGTACTCTGTCCTCCGATCCCTCACGTCAACTCCGCACCCCATCGCCTCCCTCTACCGCGGCCTCACGCCCAATCTCATCGGCAATGCCTCCAGCTGGGCCTCTTTCTTCTTTTTCAAGTCGCGCTACGAACGGGCTCTTGCGAACCGCCACCCTTCCGCGTCCGACGGTCCATCCGGCCCTCATCCTTCGCCCTCCGACTACTTCGTCGCCAGCGCTCTCTCTGGCGCAACAACTTCCGCCCTGACAAATCCCATCTGGGTCATCAAGACCCGCATGGTCTCGTCTGACCGCGGCGCCGTTGGCGCATATCCATCCGTGATCGCCGGCGCGCGGGCTATCTTTGCCACCGAAGGACTTAGGGGCTTCTATCGCGGCTTGGGAGTGTCGCTCATCGGCGTATCGCACGGCGCTGTACAGTTCGCCGTCTATGAACCCGCTAAGCGGTGGTATTTTGCGCGAAGACACGAGCGGACGGGCGTAAACAATACACACATGGCGCCTGAAGCGACGGTGATTATATCGACGGTGTCGAAGCTCATTGCTGGAGCTGCGACGTACCCGTACCAGGTGCTTAGGAGCAGACTGCAGAACTACCAGGCAGACGAGAGGTTTGGACGAGGTCTGCGAGATGCTATGAGGCGGATCTGGGTTGAGGATGGTGTAAGAGGCTACTACCGCGGCTTGGTACCCGGCGTGGTGAGGGTGATGCCAGCAACCTGGGTGACGTTCTTGGTGTATGAAAACACAAAGTACTATCTGCCTGGTTGGCTGTTGTCTTCGTAGAGAAGAGGCGATAAAGTCTTGGCTTGAAAAGGCTCGGCTCAGAAGCGTCAGGACTATCAAGCGCCGGCGTCACGATATGGAAAGACGGCAGTCATATAGATGAAGAAGAATACAAAGCTGTTCAAGTACATTGGTTCTTCTAAACATGAGGGTTGACGACGTCTATCGGAGAGTTCTACAAGGCGGTACCTGAAGCCAGATGGATCTATACGATAGATCCATTGGAACAATCACGTTCAATGGGTTCACGTCAGAAACGTAACACAATGCATCGGTTCGAGAGCAGCTACCCTGCACCACTTGACTTGTACCTGGAGGTTGGCATCACTAGTCTCCAAGTCTCCCAGGTCTACCAATCACCAACACATCAGCCTCATTCAGTAGACGCTTGCCATAGACGCGCAGCCACTCATTGCAAACACGATGTCAAGATAGCTCCCAAGCACGCTAAAAATCGGTATAAAGGATCAGCCACTTACCTCACTTTACCCTTCATGCCTGCCTCGGTCATGATTCGAGTCTAAGACCACACATTTCACCTACATTTACGAGAAAACACGCCACCACCACTTCCCAGACAGCCTCACGATTATCCATTTCTGGTGGGTGATGGGTACCATTCAGAAAGAGACATGTCATGAAGTGTATTGAGCCTTCTCGAAGGCGCAAGGAAGCATCCACCAACCTGACACTTGTGCTGTCAGCGGTCATGCCACGCGCGACATTACCAACGTATAGGCCGGGATCTAGAACCAACGAGATACGTAACAGGAGACAAGACATATCATTCATATCTGGGCCGACGAAGAAGACCAAGCATCTAAGTTACGGAGCGCGGCCAATCCCATCCGGCGCGATCTGCACGACAAAGTATCATGCAAAGTAAGTCACAGGCACACGACAGTAGTTCGCAGAGCCGTTGTCGACATCCGTTCTTGATTCACCGAACGGCGACGTTGACAATCTCAATCTCCTCGCCCGATGGATACCCTCAAAGGGAGGATAAGACTGGGTTGGTGCCTGACAGCGCAGCCACGCGATGTTTCCAATGTCAAGAACGTTCCCATATATCCCCATATAATGCTGAAAGAAGAAGAGTAGCATTAAGGTTGTCCTAAAAGGGGGATTTCGAGTTCCCTAAAGCAGGTGGCACGGACAGGTCAGGCGGATGTAAGAGCCCTGTTCAATCGCAACAAGGCAACGGGGCTCCAATTGATGATTTTCCAGGTCCTCCTCAAAAGGGAAGAGTTTGCGAATTAATAACGGGACGAGCCGAAGGATTGGCATACTTGGCTCCCACCTAATAGGGCTCCAGCGGGCTGGGATAGAACTGATTTCGCTCCGTCGAGACACCCTTGTATTCAAAGACCCCACGACTCCCACCTTGTCCCTGACGTCGCATCGCGAAGACAAGTTTAGCATTGACAAGGCCTGACAGGCATGGTCAGGTTGCTTGCCTTGTCTTCCCGTAAGCTGCCAGCCATTGAGTTCGTGCATCATCGGACAAAAAGCAAGAGGCGTAGATTGCCATGGGGCGCCGCCGTCAGATGCGACGTGAGCCCCTGTCGGGTAGCATCGTGAGAGGGGCGAGAGAGAGGGAGAGGACAAACCTAGAGCCGTGGGGTAGTTCCTGATGTGCTGCAGCATTCAAGGGCAGTTCAGCCAGTGATAGGCCCTGCAAAGTTGGCGAACCCCTTGCATCTCTCTCCGCTGGGTATCGCTATTTGTTACAAGGTGGTAAGCAGTCGTAGTTAGGTAGTGTGTTCCAAGACCCCGCAGGCACTGCGCGAAGCCTTGATCTTGCATCCCGCAGATGACCGATATATTTTAGGCTGTACATGAACAGCATCCTTGCTTGCCGAGACGTACCACTGTCACACTTGTAACTGACCAGGCAAGGATAGAAACCGCTTCTCACAATATCGGCTCGAAAAAGTCAGCTCGGAACCGAGGGTCCAGGGCTGATCGTTTAAAGGCCGCTGTTACCTTGTAAGAGCGGTCAAACGATACGAAGGGTAATGATGGGTCGGTTATGGGTTGAGTGACTCTCAGAGAATGAAACGATCTATGGAGACTTGTGTGCGTAGAAATAGGAAATAGTCGCGACGGAGTGCAACTCGATGTCGGAGTGCAGCCCAGCGAACTCGCTTGACTTCAGCCCGGCGCAAGATAGTCTACGTAGTAGTACTAGCATGAATATGATGATTGAGCAGAGGGACAGGAGCCGTCTATGACTTCTCTTGGACTGGACTATCCGAAGGCAACAATCGTGCCGAGTCCGAGGGCTCGGTAACACTGATGAGTTCGGAGGGCTGAACGGATCGAGGTCATGGGGTTCCTCCAAACGAGTCCTCAGCGCTTGGGTTCCAGATCGACGCCTGTCAAGTTGCTTGACAGAGGGACCATACAAAGTAACTTCCATGATAGAAACACGAGTGAGGGCGACAGCAGCTGTCACTGAAGACCGGGGACGCAAGCACTGATCTGATGACCCCCCCCCCCCCCCAAATTTCGCATACTTGACAGAAAGTGAAAAGTGATTAGAGCGATGAGGGCGGCCGTAGGAACATCCTGGCCCGCCACCAGCCGTCGCGCCACGTCCAGACTCTGAAGGGGAAAGGGATAACGGAACGTATGTAAGAGAAAACGAAACGTAGCGGGCGAGAGAGATGAAGAGAAGGCGGGGATATTCTCGGATGCTCGCCGTAAGGAGTCAAGATAGCGAAAGAATGATGTTGTCGTTTGTCGAGAACATGGAGAACATTCTCCCTTGTCCTGTTCGGTTGGCAGATTTGACAGATTAGTACGTATTGGAGAACCCTGACGATGAAGAGTAAACTCACATGCCCGCCCGCCTTGGACGCAGACTCAATTGGAGTGCAGGGGGGCCTCACGTCACCAAGTCCGAAGCCCTGACTGATGATCGCCAAGGGGTCTGGCACTGAGAGAGAAGATGAGATCTGACAGCCAGATAAGTCGAGGCTTTGACAGAGAAGAACCTGGCAGGTTGACGCCTTCTTCTTTCCCCTCCGTTTCTCTTCATGGCGCCAGTTGGTAAATTGAGGGGAACTGGGGTGGTACTGCCCCGAGAAGTTAGTAGAGACAGTACCAGTACAGTATCCTTGCAGGTTTTCTTCTTCTTTTTTTATTTATTTACAATTTGTTTCAAAGTACAGAGTACTACGTATGGCTCCAAGATGGTAACTACAGTACGTAACTACTAGCATCGTGCAAACTGTGGCTGTCTAAAGTTGTTCTGTAACTGGCTGCAGTGTGGCTGGTTGACGTCGAGCTATGATTGAAAGAGACTAGCTGTTTTGCCCCATTCACTTCTTGGGGCAACTGACTAACCCCTCTCCACCAAGTACGCGGCTGTACCTAGACTAGCCCCTAACGATTAGCGTAGTAGGTGGCTGATTACTGCGCCTAATAACCACATCTCTCCGTTGATAGCGTAACGGGATCTCGCTCTTCCGTCGCAACCATGTATCCATGCCATTTGCTGCTTCTGTTCGCGCAGTACCTGTAACTTACAAGGAGCCGCCCAGCAGGAGTTCCTGTAGGAGATGGGAACCTAGTGCCTGGAGTGGTTTGCATCGCGGTCGTGCAACTGTCTAGACTAGATAGCAGATGACTGTCTGTGTGGCTACAGTAGTTCGTTCGAAGTTCAGTTGGGCAGCTGTGCATACGAAGCAATGGCGATTTTGTACATGAGATACGCATACCATGGCCTAGAACTGTAGGGTGGTTCTTCTCCTCCAACAACCGCACTCTGTAATCGCACCATGGCAAGGCCCGATAACCGTCAACAGCGGTATCCCCTTCACTCTGGAATTTAGAAGAGCAGCTATGTATGTCGATGCCCAACTGAACAAATGCCATTGGCGTCATTCTGACCTGATGAAGTCTGAGAGGGTAGACCATATGCGTTATGTTCCGAAACCGCAACCCAAACTCCCGGGGTCTCGCACTGCAAGCCACGGACACTGTGACTATCATTCTATAATATGGCGTGTCCGTAGACCACACACCTATTCATCCGAGATTTTCACGTTTACTCTATTCAGCATCTAGATAAACAAGGAATGAACCAATGTCTTACATCTCTGATTCGAACTGATCTGTGTCGCGCATCAGAAGCTAGCCTATCGCAGGCTACCAGGCACGTGGTACAAAGATTTGCGCGGCAGAGAAAATAGCGGGACGAAGCAAGTAAAGAGAGACACACAGTGAGAAAAGGCGACTTCGAACGCCACAAGGGAAACTGACATGCAAGCCACGGAAACATGCAATCTACAGTACGCTAGACTGGACAGATCTGGCTGTCCTAGACTAGAGTGCCATCGAGATGCCAATCAACACATTGGCCAGCCATGAAAGGGCAGGAGGACGGCACTATCTGATCCAGATGAGACACCAGAGGTGACCAAGGCCGATGCGTGTCGCAGCGCCAATCACCCTCAACCTGTTTGTTGCCTTCCTTCCTTCGTCTCCTCCAATCTTTCGGGTGCCCTACTCCGGATATCAGGTTCCAACTTAGCCATCCTGTGCCTGCCGACACTAGGGCTAGTAGAAAGACGCAGCATCAAGGCCAAACAGCCAATGCGGATACCGTTTGCCACAAGTAACCACTCGTGCAAAATGCGTTGACTGACTGACTGACTACAGAGCCCAATCAGGGAGCCCAATCAGGGAGCCCAATCAGGAAACCCCATAAAATCTTCCAGCCAACTCTGGTGCCCCTCCGTTTACTACCGTGTTCCCTCCCGTCTACCCGCATTCCGTCTCGTGCATATCCCATTCGGAACGTGGGAAAGCACGAGCAAACGGTTGAAGCAGAAAACGTGCGCGAAAAGTAACAACGTTGTCTGGACGGAAACAAAAAGGGGGGCTTAGGAATGCTCAACGGCTTGTAACAAGAAAAAAACTGGGAAGCTTGAGACCATAGTGAGAGAGAGAGACAGAGAGACAGAGAGACAGAGCGCATTCACGCGCAAACCGAGATGGGAGGGTTGCGTACCCGGGATTGAAACTAAAACCAGATGAACTTTGGTTAGCAGCATATCCTCCAACTGATTTACTGCTAACCAACATTGTACATCCTGTAGCCAAGCATCTGCCGTCTCGTTACCGGAACGGGGCTGGGATTAACGCGAAGCGACTTGGGTACACGGAGGTCTCTCGAGTGAACCCGGCTTATGTAGAGATACGAACTGGAGAGCATGTCTGAGGTGCAAAGGCAGAGGAAATATGACAGCTCATGAATCTCGGACAGTAGAGGGGAAGTGGGGTTGAGATTTCATCAGATCCTTGGTTGGTTGGGAGCCTCGTGTGCAGTACAGTCGGTGGCTGTTGGGATGGCAGCTTGGCAGCTTAGCTGTGCATGGTACCTAAGTGTAGTAGGGTTGGTTAGTAGTATATGACGGGGGGAGTTTGAATAAACCAGTCAACGTTAGATCGATTGAGTTGCGTCTTCCATAGATTGAGATCGCTAGCTTCCTTTTGGCATGGTTCATGTCTGACGAGGAAGAGCTCCGCACAAGGCTGCGACAAGGTGAGGAAAGAGAAATCTCGACAAACGATGAGACGATGGGACATGTTCCGGATACTGGCGAGTTTTTACTCGCAGGAGAGAAGAACGAGGCTGCGCGTAGAGACATCCTACTGCACGGAGTACACACACGGCCAACAAACATATGAGTGAGTGCAGACTACTCCTACGAGTATCATAGCTGGTACCCTAGAGGTACAGCCTCGACATGACGAAGCCTCTGCGAACGTCTCTTAGAGTACGAGGCGATCTCGTATCCGATATATCAGCACATTACGTAGTAGACTATCATATACGGGTGATCACAAGGCACGGTAGTACGTGATGGTAACGCTATAATGGCAGCAGCCTTGCTGGCCATCCACCGCGACGCATCTTGGAAGCATCGCCTGGACATGGTTCCTGCATGTCAGACTGAACAAAGTCCGAAGACCCTACCTGTCTACCAGGCACGCACTGCAACGCTGAGGGGAATCGGCACTGCTGTCACGCCGTCGCCGTCACGCCGCCAAGGGTGTATAGGTGAGACACGCAGCTGCGCCGTGAATCTGTGCCGCATCCGATTATTATTATTATTATCATTATTTTTTTTCCCCCATTCTTCCCTCTCGCTCTCTGTTACTTTCGATCTGTACCTTGCCGTCAATTCATCTGATCTTTTGTGTCCGATCGACCTGCCGCATGGTGCGGAAGCGAGGGCTCCCACGTCGCGCGCAGTACGTGCAGCAAGTACGCAGCGAGCGTCGGGAAACGGGGACATGCTGTGAGGGTAGCATCCAACCTGCCCGGCCGCGTAACATTGCGATCTCCGAATGCTGCATTGCACTTTACGGATCTCACTACGTTATTCCGACTTCGACTTCGACTTCGATGTCACAGTGGTAGTCTGGGCGACGGCCAGATTGGCCCCTCGTATCGCTGCTGCATGCTAATATGTGCGCGCACCGCCCCGGGAAAGCCCAGCTCATGAACCAACGCGGTGTGGCCGCAGGGGATTCGGCAATTGCAACGTTGAATCTGGCAATTATAGGTTGGCAGCGTAGAATTATTAGACTGGGGCCGTCACCACCCTGACAGGATGGGGGCTGGCAGATTATCTTGTGCGGTTGCATCGAAGCGAGCACGATGCAGTGCGTGCAGCCACAGTAATAAGCCAACGTAGCACTGCTGCCAGATTATCGTGGCCACGGGCTCGATTTGGTCGGAGTTGGCCCGTACCCTGAGTTGCTGTAATCAATCGACTGCAGCCATACAACAATTCTACTGCAATATCCATCGGGACTCCCTCTTCGTCCGGCACGCCCTAACGTTGCCGTAGGCTTAGAATCCTACCTCGCAAGCGCCTCGCAGCATCCTCCCTTGCACTGGCAATTGAGTCCGGGGATTACATCCGGCAATACCGTCCTCCTGCCGGCCGGCGTCAACCACGATCGTCTTCCGCTCGGAGAGCTCTATACTAGTATAGTAGTTGCATTCGCTAGCTACCACTAGCAGCCCGCCGATGCAATTAAACCTTACATCCCTTGCTTACCATCACATCACTAGCACTTCAGAGCCTGCGAACCTTCCCCTCGCGTGGAGGATTACAACTTATCCAGAAACTCCGCGCACCGACGGCGAGGAATACCATCCTAGGTCTAGTCCGCTATTCCAAGTAAAGTCTCTAGCCGGCACGAAGCCAGCCGCGGGCCGCACCTAGGACGTCAAGCTTTGGATGTCGAAGATCGTCGTCGTATTTCAGCTGGCTAAGGGAGGCTTCTCTGCTGTAGGGAGCGCTAAGAGGCAGCACGTGGGAGGATCGCCAAACCCAGCGCAGTGGATGAGTTAACCAAGCACAAGCCCGATACTGGTGTTAGCGAGAGCTTAGCTGCCGCCGCCATCGAGACTCGAGGCGTAGTTCCCATTGTGCTCTCTACAGTAGCGTGAACTAGTCTAGACTAACTTACAGTAGAGCAGCTGCCAGAGCTAGCGCAGAGGCTGGTCTACCTGTTGAATTCTTGATCAATCGGCGGCGTGGCGCTTGCTATGGCGCAAGTGTCAGGACGCCTCCTTCGCTGAGCCGGGCTCCGCGGTCTAAGACAAGCCAATACTAAGCAGCTCGCGCCATGCCCAGTCTGTGATGCGGGATAAGGACGTGCTTCTTAGCGAGCGAATGTCGAAAAAAGGGCAGTTGCAATGGTAATCAGCATCGGTAGTGATGGCTGAGGAGAATCGCCCAACAATGTCGACGCTAATCGTTCGCTGTATAATCGAAGCTGTCTTACATCCCATTCATCAGCGTCGTGGCATACCTCTGTTTACTTCTGGAGGATACGGCAGTTAGCGGCGGGGCGGGCCGGACGTCACTGTCTTCCAAGTTACGCGACCACGCCTCGTCATCTCTGAGGGCACTCTATCAAAACGAAGGAGAAGAAGAAGGAGAAGAGACAAGATTCGGAGTTGATTGATCCCTACATGAACCTGCTCGACTCATCTTGTACATTGTACTAGTAGTACGTACTTGCCGGCTCCAGCACTCAAGACGTCGACAAAGAGCATAAAGATACGGGGCCGGATGAACACGCGGTATAGGTATATGCAGAACGGAGGTTTCAACGGCCGTCTCGGTCTATTCCGCGAATTCACCGGTTCCGAACCAGACCGTGGCAGAAGGGTCCTGCTCTTTCCGGGACCCCACCAAAGATTACCTACAGCTTCGGACAAGCACGCATGAAGAAGGAAGAAGCAGGAACACCGTCTGCGGCCCTAAAAATATCCCACAATCGATTACACCGTCTCCTTCATGTCCCCTGCAGATGTATGGGGATTCAGGTTGCAGTTTGAACTCTCTGCTGCGCCTTGCTCGCATAAGCCACCAGGGTTACTGGAGAGCGAGGGTGCTGATGAGGGTAGTGCGTAGTAGAATGACGGCAAAAGTTCTAGCCCAGATCTCATCTCATTGACTCGGTCGCACAGATCACGGGCCAAGAATGGCCTCGACGCCATGGACCAGCCGGGGCAGAAAATAAGATGCGAATGGGTCATGTGAAAAAGCAAATTTTAAGTGGGCTGGTTGCGAGATTCTCGCTCCCAGTTGGGGGAGCTGGGAGCTGGGGTTCAGAGGCTGATGATGAACAGTCAGGTATAGCGCGGTCCGCATATGGCAGGGTAACATTTCGCAGGGGAGGGGGCGTAATACAGCAGTGTTTGGAAGGGACCTTGTCGTTTTGTTTAACATGGCCTTCGGAGTTAGCCCCTAGGCAGCATGTTTATTGGTCCGGCGTTCCTGACCTGTCATTCAAGGATCGCAATTCACCTCGATACCCCCTGCCTGACAGACATTGGCAGTCAAGTTTCATAATGTCGATGATACTCTGTGTCAGAATGAGAAGGGGGGAAGACGTTGCCGCAGAGGCACGAGGTTGGGCCGTAGAACACCATGCTGTTCTGTCGCATCTCCATAGAAATGCCCAAAGAGGATGCGTCTCATGGGAATGTCACCGTTCGAATTTCGGCGAGGGCGAAGGGCGAAGCCCCAAGGTAGCCATCACGACGTGCATTGCGCCCTCTAGCTCAGGCCTCAGCCCTTCAAGGTCAGCTCATCTTAGCAGCACGTAGATGTGACTCTGTAGGGGACTCCCCTCACGATATCGATCAGCTTTAGGGCGCAAGGCGATGGCCGGTGACATTTGCATGGTCCTGTCCCGTGCGCGACGTGGGACCGGCTACCCAGGATCTGCGAGCGATGCATTGCAACTGCCAGCTGTCACGATAACGACAGATGCCCATTGTAGGTTTGCCAAATGTGACGGACCCACCCTGGCCAAGTTGCTATATGCTGCGCCAGGTGTTCATCCGTTGTTCTCTGCAGCTGCTCACCCGTTCCTCGCGGCTGCTGCAACTCCCTGATGGCTAGACTGCAACGGCAGTGATGCTGTACGTTCTGACCGAGTCATTTTCGTCCGTACCTTGCATGATGTTTCAACAGACGACGAGCACACGAATCCCAATCTGGTCCCCGCAGCGCTGAGTTCCCGAGAGAGGATGGCGCCATCCTCCCCGGCCACGTCGGTATCGCAACCCCAGAGCCATGCTAAAGACAGAGACGCGCTCTGCGGGAAGTATAGAGAAGGAAAGGGGAAAGGAAAACTCTGCATCCCTTCTCCCTGGTGCGTCGTTCCGACTGTTCGAGATCGCCCGACGCGGAACTTGACGATAATTGAAGCGCGGCTTTTGGCGGAGGGGGGTTGTTGCTGAATGACAGAAAGGAGGGGGAAAAGAGGATCCTCCGTGCGCCGCGTTATGCCCGGGAGTCTTAGGGCTCCTTAGGCCACTGGAGCCCCTGCAAATGGCGCGCCCTGTCTGCCACCCAGCTCTAGATTCTCCTCTCATCTTGCTGATGGACTCGGTCCAGGCGTCTAGTACTTGCGCTTCGGTTTAATTTAGCAACTATCTTGAAGCCGAGGGGGGGATGACAATTACTCTCGAAGTCTTTCCTTCCGACCCTGTCCAGGCATCCCCTTTTCTCCGTGGTTGCGGCTGAAGTTGTTGACTGGGCCATCGAGTCTAGGGATGTGCAACCTCCAGCCTTTCCAGGGTCAGAAACCACGAACCTGGTAACGATGTCAACTGGACGTCCCATGAGCCGGGGGATCGCCTTCTACCCAAACCTCTGGGATCACCTCCCATAAGCGTCGTCAGGGGTGGTTGATGGTTGCCGTCCCTTGGTGGTTGCGAATGCGTGCGTACTAGACCGGGCTGGCGACCCAAAGCTGAGCATGTCCTCGTTTGTGTGCTTACCGGCAGCCTGTGCTCCCAACGTCGAAAGAAGCAAACTTCTTCAGTTGCCCCGATGGGGCGGTTCGTTGCTGCCAAGAGAAGCTCAGATCTCTGGGTATCAATCAACTCATTGGGCTGCGATCTCTTGATTTGATATCTCTTGCAGGACTACTACTCTTGCTCGAGAGGAGACCGGTGTCAAGCTAGGATTGAATACCTCGACACAAGCAGCCGATTGGTCTTGAGGAAGCCGGATAGCTTGTGTTTTGCATGGTCATGCCCTGGGAAGACGGCTGCGCTGTCTATTCAGCTCTCGTTGCTTGCACCAAGGCTCCCGCTTCGAAGCGTACCGTACACCCATACCCATCTTAAAGTGGTGCACGACAGCTGCACGCGCGCGCGGCAGTTGACGCTGGAATGGCCCTCGCTGAAACTCGCAGCGCCCAGTCTAGCCGCCTCGCCAGACTAACCAGACTAGTCTACTGTAGAGTACAGTAGAGTAGACTAGCACTCAGGGCTGGGGCGGCTTATGTACGCAGTATATCCGGTAAGCCCTAACCCACAAGGCTTCACTTCAGCACCCCGGTCAGACAAAGGCAAACATTCACCACCACTACGCTTCGTGCCTCTTCTAACGTGTGGACATGCGTTCTTACCAGCATCTTCGTACGGATAGCTGGCTATCCGATGTGCTAAGTAGAGCTGAGAGGGTCATGGGAGATAAGGTGAGCCGGCTATGTGTCTACAGTGAGAGGTCATCTTTGTATTACCATTTTCTCGAGTTTCAGCTGGTCGCCTCCTTGTCAGGATCAATCTTAGCAACTAACAAATATCGAGCCAAGGCTCCTAACCCCGCTGTTCGCCCAATATCATCAGCTATATAGACGAGCAGTTGATGTGAAGCTAACCAACACCGTAAGGTGAGAGGGTGGCTGACACATAGGCACAGATCTAATCCCGCCTCCCTGGCTGGCAGGTTACCTACCGCAGATAGCTCAGTAGTGTTCACGTCCCCTCTTCTTCGTTTTTGTACGAGGCAGCTGTTGTGCACCACAGGTCCGTCCCACCGCTCTGGCCTGGGAATAAACCGTTATGAGCAAACAGCAACGTTCAGACCCTTACGGCAAGCTATGGCACCGGCATGGAAAACAAGTTACGAACACCCATCTATGCCCCGAGCTCGTGTGACATTCTACAGCACAGATCAGGGAAACATACGTAACCCCTTGCTGATAGGTGTCGATTGCTCATGCCAACAGCAGCTGCTCTCCAGATCAGGAAAATACAATCAATCGATCAATCAATCAATCAATCACCCAAGGCTAGACCAGGGTGGGAACGCACGCGGCATACGACCCTGCTCGCTCCCTCTACGCTACTGTACGTCTCCCCATGGCATATGGCAGATCAAAGGCCCTTGCAATAGCCCGAGTTCGCCTTAAATTATCCGGATCAGCAACCATGGGGAATGTATTACTCACCTGCAGTACGAAGAACACCGGGAATATGATGGGTGTCGCTCGCCCAAGATACCCTTTTTAGGTTTTCCACTGTATCCATCCACGCAGGATACGATACTTTACCAGGGTTTAGCGACAAGCTGAGGGGAGGGGGGGATAATCGAGATTTCGCTGCGTCAGGAACCCCAAACAAGATCTAGAGTCTGCCAATGGACTTTTAAGGAAGAGAGCCGTCGACAGGGCTTCAGTTGACGTCGGGGTGATATGTCACTTTTATCTGGCAGGGGAGGGGTGCAGATAAAGATGGCTTTCAGAGCTGATTCCCTCACCCTCCATTCCCCTCCCTTCTGGACCTGGATTTTATCCTCACCCCATATCTGTCACGTCCTGACAGGCAAGCATTAGCCTTGAAGCAGAGCGTCACATTTCATCCTTCTTTTCTCCGTTCGATACCTGCACGGGAAAACTACAGGATAGCCTTCCCGTTAGATGAGATGTTGTAACAGATTGATGAAGTGCGATCTGTTTCAAGGCCATATTGAATCGAGTCCCGTGATTTAAGAGCGATGCTGGATGGCCGAGACGCCATTCCTGACGCTCTCTCTCGAGGTCTGGTTTCATGTAAGAAACGGACTCATCTTCAATGCTGCCTCGTGCTCCTTTGGGGTCGACGAATGTGGTGCCTTTCAGCTCTTGCCCCAGTCCTGCGAATTCGAGGTCGGCATCACCCAACAGAGGCTGCGCGGCTGTGCTCGGCCCTTTACCTATCTGAACAGCACCGTGTAAACCTCCCCTGTGGAATGATGCCAGCTACCTTGAAAGGCAGGATCACTGTAGAGTTCCGGGCAAGATGACGAACTGTCTGGGGAATCGCATCGGTGGCTGGGCAGGGCAGAAGGAAAAGTACCCGCTCGCGGACCGAACGTAGGCGGCCGACCCGGCGGTGCGGGGCAAGACGAAGAACCATCGGCCGAACCCTTGCAGGGACAGAGGCGCTTGAGAAGTTGGGACGAAGCATAGGCATGAGGAGTTTGGAGTAGCAGCACGAGACGGCAACCGCCAAAAGGCAAGCCGTCGCATCGTCGTTGATTTCCGCCTCCAACATTCATTACCAGCTGTAACACGCTACCAACCCGCGTAAATCTAGTGCATCGTGCCGGATACAATAGTCGGGTTTCTGGCCCGCATGTGAGATTTGAAGAAGCGTCTGGCAGATGTTATTGAATACTCTTTAGAAGCCTGATCCTTGCTTGCAGTCTGTCATCACCTCTTGATAGGGACACTAGGAAGCCCTTGGCTTCAAGCCTGTGATACACTGTACGTCGTACGCACATCCCCACCGTGGACTATCTACTGCTGTAGGATTCCGTACGTACTGCACGTGTTATCTATGGGCCATTACGATGGTATGGTTGTTCGCTCTGCAGGTTGACGGGTGATGTACAACAAGATAGAAAATTTCGTAGACCTCGACCCCGAGATTGATGTAACGGTATAAAAAAAAAGGCCATCAATTCCTGGCGCATAGAACGGGTACAGGCCAGAAAAGGATATTGCAAGACTTGCTTTCCGTAGATTTGGCATCTGGTCCGCGTTGTGTGCGGCAGATGTTAGGTCAGATGACGCGTTAACGTCAGCGACTGGATGAAGAGAATCCAAGCAGGATATTAATCTAGAATTGCGATTGCAGTTCAGGGTGGTAGCGACGTTGTCTTGCCTTGCCTTGTCTTGGGGTTGACGTTTACAAAAGCCTGAGACCTGTCTTCAGAGAGCGGCCCCTCCCAAAAAAGGCGTTTGTTGTTGACGACGACGAGGGGAGAAGAGAAAAGAACGCTATACCAGGCTGGGCGACAGCTCTGTTCTCCCTCCCTTCCCAGGTTGAACTCGTGACTTAAACCTTTTTCAGTAATTCTCACGGCCTCCACTGCCTAGCGCTCGACGCACACGCGTACCCTTACTATCTTTTTTTCCCTCAATGCGGGACCTAGACTAATCTCTCAGACGACAACCCGTAGACGCATTCTACGTACGAGAGGAAAGTGAAATAGCGGGTTGTTTGGAGAATTGCGAACGTGGAAACTGCAACGTCTGTGAGCCTGTTCTAGCTTGCGCTAGTCTAGTCTGGATACTACCAGACTAGGTATCGAGGGAATGATTTTGACTTCGATCCGTGCCTTGCCGCGATATGTGGGCCTTGCTTAGGAAGTTTAGCCCAATCATCGAAGCTGCCTTCTCAAGGCCCGTGATCCAAGCGCCTCCTCATTGGAGCAATTGCCGGGCTTTTGTCTTCTGAAAGACGTCTGAATCTAGCGCTGCGGAGCTAATTAACTGTTCAAGGTCTCCTCACAACGCTCAACCGTTGCGCTGCACGAGGCCGTCGAGCCCGCAAACCGTATGTAAGGGAGACGAACAAACTCTCTCCCCATCTGGCAAATTAGTCTCGTGTTTCCCGCAAGCCACGGCTGCACTTTGGCACACTCTCCCTCCCTCCCCGCGGGGCTTGTTCGGTGCGCGTTTTGGGACGAGGATGGAAAGCTACCCGCGCCGATCCGTCGCCCTACAGAGACGTGGAAAGCCATCTAATCCGTAGTGAGGCGGACGAGCAAGGTCACGCAAGGGAGGGTTTGCGAACTGGCTAGCTGTGGCCCATAGCAGAGCCCCGAGAGCTGAAAGTGAAAGGTACAAGGCACACCATGGTCTACCTTTGCAGAAGACGGCCCCTGTATCTCATGGCTACGGTTCAGGAACATGCTGGTCCGAAGGGTGCTGATGACACCGGCCAAGTGCTTGATGGTTTCGCCGTGTAAGTTGCCTCATTGCGTGGCGGCGAGCGGCCCGCCTTGGTCCCGCCAACGGGATTCACATTCGCAACTTTGGGGAAGCTGTCGTCCTGCTTGTGGGCGACGGGCTCTGCGCCAACGACAACGCCAACGCCAACGACAACGCCAACGTCAGAGCCAAAGCCAACGACTGGCGACCAGAGCATTGTTAAGGGGTCCTGAGCTGCCCGCCAGCCAGTTGATGGCGGCGTACGTTGGGACTGCCTGCCGTGCCTCGATCGACGTTGCCACCTCCGTGCTGTACTACTAGTTTGATTCGAGACCTCATTCGTTACGGTACCTGCTGCTGTACCTGTCACTGGATACGAGTACTTTGCTCTTTGCTTAGGTAGTACGTAGTACTTGTTGAGGTTGCTCACCAACGGCTTCGGCATCTGGTGCTACTGTACGATTGCCTACCTCGTCTCAAGACAAGCCCTCTCGCCGCCTCGCCGCCTCGCCTTGAGCACTACTAGCCACAATGCTTGCCGATTAGATGGAAATGTACTTCATCTAGCCATGTCCGTTGGCAGCGCGCAATAGCCCGACGGTACAGCCGTTCGCAGTCAATCATGTCCGTCCGGCTCGTCAACCGGGCACAGCCGGGCACCTCCGAGCAGCAGGCTCAGCAGGCTCAGCTCCGGCGGCATCCGGCTCCATCAAGGCACTGGATCGGGGTTGTTCCTACGCTGAGCGCTGACCTGAGGAGCAGAAATTACTAGCAGATACGTACAGTACGGACTGCAGGGCCTAGGGATTACCCCTGCTCTTTGCGCCCATCATCTTCCCGGGTATGCCTGTGCGTATACGTACCAGCCAGGTCCGTATTTCTCTAGGTACGTACTTTCTTGCACAGCAGCACGCCCCTCCACCTCTTCTTGCCTTAGCTCACAGCTTCCCTCAGCCGGCGGCTCTTTAGGCGTCCAACGACCCTTGTCCATATCCCGCTTCTCAATGGCACATCCACGTCCCAAAATCGACTTCACTTCTGACTTGGATATGAAGGCTTCCTTTCAGATTGTGAGATTTGACATGTTTGGCCTTCGCATGACGACCAGAGATTCAATCGGCAGGCTTCTCGGTGCGCCTGAACCCCCTATATCGGGTGTTTCATCAATCGTCCGTCCATCCGTCCATCCATCCATCGGCCTTTGCCATTGCGATTAGCTACTCGCCTTCCATCAGGATAGCCCAGCAGGCCAGAGCGGCCGATTCTTGAGTTAGTAGCGCTCCTGCGAGACCGGAACCTATGCGCGAGACTTGCGCAACTGTCGCACTTGCATCTCATCAAAATATGTCAAGATTCTGCTCCGCGGAGTAGAGCTCAACGACGTCGTCTACACGGTACATCTTGACACCAAGTCATCACTCGGAACTATACCCGTCTATAGAGCCAAGACATCGACGAAAACCCCAGGCGTGGGTCGGAGCTCTGTCGTTTCCTCCCCCCAAGACTAAGCCTCGCTATGGCACCCCTGATCCGCCCTCCTTGATCAACTCCCAGGGACCCAAAAGTCTGCCCGGACCCTAGCCAGGCCTTGCCGTTAATACAGGAGACGCCCCCTTCACCCCCCTCCCTCCATCTCACAATCCACACCCTTTTCTTTTGGTGGGGTAGAGGGTTTTGAAGCTCGCAGCCCGATCCAGCATAATGACGAGACCTTGGTCCTGGACGTTCTTTTCTCGCCGTCTTAGGAGGAGAGACATGCAGACAGTACTGAAAAGAGGGTCTCTATACCTTGTACCGCTCGATTGGCTCCAAGATGATTAGACCCTTGTCGCAAATCAACACTCTGCCTGACGCTGTGAATATATGTACTTGAGCTTCGCTCCCTAGATCTCAACTGTCTGGTCGATCTCGTCTCATAAAGCATCTCTACAGCCACCAGTCTAAGGACCCCACGACATCTCATCATCCTTCCTTCTCACTACATATATCTTCAGCTCCTCCCTTCCTGGCTTGAATTCCTCTTCCACTCAAGGTCTCACTTCATCACCAACTATACGCATCATAAGGGTCTTCTCTGTTCCACTTGAAGAAGTCTTCCTCTCCCAACAAGCCAAAGACACATCTCTTGTGTGTCTTACATTAGGCAGTAGCCACCTCTTCAACCCACCTACATCAGTCCTTGCTCTTAGGCAGGACTGTTCTCAACCGGCAAACTGGCTCTCACAGCTCAACCAACGGCGGCCTCGAACTGGGGACGCTGGGCACAGCAGATGCCAAACGACTACATGATGGACGCCCCGACTATGCTACCCTTCGACTCTCGACAAGGCGCCTCTGCACCTCTCCAAAGATCCATCATGGCTCCTCAATACATGGTCGCTGATCCTTACAGCTCAGCTTCCATGTCCAGCATGACGGCGACGCACTACCACCCTCACCCGTACCAGTTTGGAGCTTACCACGGCCCACCTACACCTCCTCACCAGTCCTCTCCATTCAAGCCCGACTACTCTGACAGGCGCTTCAACGGATCCGATAGTGACAAGGGACGGGTCTCGGTTTACGCTCGGGATGCCAGGCGCGCCTACGCGGAGCATGCTCCCTCTCCTGCCCGCAGCGATTCTCAGGTATCAACCGCCCGATCCATCGCCACCAACCCTTCTCTAGTCTCCAAGACGATTACTTCCAACGAGACCATCGACCCTAACCATCAGGTCACCTTTGACACCGAGGTTGATGAGTTGATGAAGGCCATTCAGCAAAAGGCTGACAAGAAGGCCGCCGAGGCCGCTGCCGCTCAGCAGCCTCTTACCCCCGGCATGTCACCATCTCCTGAAGTTGGCCTCGACCATGCCAGCCCACAATCTATGGACTCTGGCAAGCCCCGGAAGCGATATGTCTGCAATGGTCCCAAGTGCAACAAGAGCTTCACTCAGAAGACGCACCTTGACATCCACCTTCGAACTCACACTGGTGATAAGCCCTACGTAAGTTCGAGCTACTTCAAAATTCTGTCCTTCCCGCTAACATCGTACCCAGGACTGCGATTATCCTGGTTGCAAGCTCACCTTCTCCCAACTCGGCAACTTGAAGACTCACCGACGCCGGCACACTGGCGAGCGCCCTTACCCTTGCTCTAAGTGTGGCCGATGCTTCGCCCAGCGTGGTAACGTTCGAGCCCACGAGCAGACTCACCAGGGTCTCAAGCCCTACATCTGCCGACTTGATGACTGCAACAAGACCTTTTCTCAGCTGGGCAACATGAAGACCCATCAGAACAACTTCCACAAGCAGACACTCAAGACTCTAACCTCTCGATTCGCTCAGATCATTGCTTCAGATGATCAGGTTCCCGAGGAAGATCGTGAACTGTTTGAGTACTTCGCCACGCACTACAAGAACAGCAACAAGGGAATCAAGGGCCGTGGCAAGGCTCGCACCGTTGCTCAGCGCAAGATCAAGGTTGCCGAACAGTCTCAGGCTGCTTCCATTGTCGCCCAGTACCCTCTCCCCCCCGCCCCTCAACAAGCTCCTGCCGCTCACCAGCAACACCACGCTGGCTCTCACCCCGGTAGTCTTGCTGCCTATAGCATGAGCCGTGGCCACACCATGGTGAACAGCACGTACCGGGACCAACACACTGGCTATGAAATGTTCGACATGCAGGGTGACCACCAAGTTCAACCTTCGCACCCCAACGGCATGGTGTACGAGGATAGCCACGGTCGCAACGTCGCCTTCGCTGAGCGAATGTACTAAGAAATTCCGCTCTTGACGATTGGATGACTCGACGATTGGGCTACAACCTTGCTACTGCAGGCCTGTTCAAGGTGAACTACTTTTATAAACGCAAACTCGAAAGCTTAGACTGGGCGGCGCATTCACGTGTTTTCATCCGATTGCTTTACAGCGTACATCCTGCCATTTGGGAGAAGAGAAAAGAAGGGTGAGGCCTCGGGGATAACTATACTGGAGTTTCTTTATACGGGAAAAAAGCTGGAGCGGTTTCAGTGAGCATGTTTTTATTTTCCTTCATCTTTCTGTCAACGGTTGGCTGTCTGAACATGATTTGGTGCCAATAGCACTCCATCAACAGGATGGTGTTTGCCCCCCCCTTTTCTTTCTGCTTCGCATCGCGATCGATACCATTTTGGTTCCTATTTCAGGAACGGTTTAACACGCTGGTTTTTGCTTGTATAGAATCAATGGGGGTCCTTGTTTTGTCTATATCGACTTTTGCTCTTTGTGCTGAGACGGAGCGTTTGTCTGTTAGTGGATTTCGGATCGGATGACTATTTCGACCGTACGAGAGGCTTTTTGACATTTCCGCACACATGGTTTATTACAGGGGCATATATATGCTGGTTATAATTTCTGATTTACATATGAACTTGTGGTTTAGGGCTTCGGAATATAGCGTGGGGACTTCCAAGCGCTGCATCATGGGATCTACCTATCTCATGCATGGCGGGCTTGCATTAGACATTAGAGTTACTAGACTCTGACCACAGCTAATTAGCCATGGCCTACATTTAGCGAGGGCTATGGTTAACTAAGGAACAGCATTGCTCTCCTTGTGGGAAAGACTGCTTGCAGGATGGTCTTCAATACAAAAGAATCATTACAAACTACCTTTCATACCAATCATCGTGATTATACTACAACTTCAGACCAAAACTTCTTTGAATTTTCGTGAGTGACCGCGGAGTTTCGACTAATGATGATTAGTTCCATGGAAGTCAGTGAAGAACTGGCTAGCTCCATGTACATGGTCGTCTGTCAAGCCCTAATATCTTGCACCAACTTCCCCTCTCTCCAAGTTCACGCAGAAAGAAACCCCGTGATGCAACAAGATGACTCGAGATGTGGGTATGAGACTCTTAAGCTAAGAATATGCAGAGCGAAGATAGGTCATGAGGTGGATCACTAATGTTTGCAGCACCTGCATAGGGAGATCGATGGATCGGAGAACACGGTATACCATGCAAGACGTTTGCAGCGTATTTGCTGCAAGATGACAATTCGGTGCAATACTTCCGTTGTGCGAAGTAGACTTCAGCTCGGGCATCGATTAAACCGGGAAGAAGCTGTATGGCGGTGAGAACTAAGAAGGTCGAGTCGAAGCATGGTCATGATGTGAAGTGTCAATTCAATTGACCAATCCTCCGGTCAAGTCCTTATGACACACCGTTGTGCGGCATAGATGAGAAACATGTCACCTTTTCCCGGTCACGTAGTTGCACATCGTGACTTTCACCGCTTTGGATTAATGATGTGGGATGAAACATAGATTGACTTGGCAAGCTCAGGTATTGGCAGTTGCCATAAAACCGTTGTGTCTGCAGCTGCGCTGCATGGTAGTGGCAGGACTAGCACGCAGCGACGCAGTGTTGCTAGACCTATTGTGTGGGTATGCAGTGACTAGTTACAGCTCTCAAAGGTTCAGTGGCATCACACGCAACACCATGATTGCATGTTGCCGTGGTCTGCTTTGATCGGGTTTCTGCGACAAAGCCCTGTCTGATCGGGATTGGATCGCATTGATAGATTATCAGTAGAGCTCAAACGCATAGTGCGAGTAAGACGCAATGCAGGGTCGAGGAGACGCTGTATGCTGTATGACCTCTAGAGTTCTGAATCTGGACTGTGCTCCTTCAATGCGTTGGTGATAGGTGATAACCATGGTGCAGGGACGTTTGATCCCAAAAGGAAAAAGCAGCTGACAGGCGTCGACGTCGACGTTGACATTGACACTGACATTGACAGGACTAGCGCAACAGCACTGCAGCCAAACCCCCAAGCCTTTTGTTGACGGGTGAGATTTCCCATTCCGTCCTCAACAATTTCATGAAAGGGATGAATTGCGGAAGAAGGTTTCAGGAGTTGCTAGAGGCAGTGGCAACGAGCTAAGCTCAGGGGTAGAAGAGCCAATGCTTAGCCTCCATGAAGCGTCGAGACAAAGAGAATGCTGTCGCCGTTCTGGATCTCGTAGGCCTCCTCACCTTCGAGTTCCCAATCGGCATCGTTGATGAGAACCAGGATACCAGGGCGACTATTGCCACTTCATCAGCCGTGATATCTAAAACAATGGTGCTGAACTGCATCGACAACGGATCCTGGATCTAGTTGGCAGATGCATCATGCCGGTACTTGCAGCTCTGAGGGAGTGTCTGTAGTGTATACACCAAGGTAGGGGCGGGCCTTGAAGCCAACTGAACATGAGGAAAAGGAACGTTGTGACTGCAAAATGACTGCAAAAGACTTGGAGCTTACAGGTGGTCATCGAGGACGAACAAGTCCTTTCGCGTGTCCTTCATGATGTTCTGGCAGAGATAGTCGATGAGGTAGGCGATGTTTGCAGGCTTGCCATCCTTGTCTTGGGCGGGTATTGTCAGAGCATGGTGGCGTTGGTGAGAAAAGAGCATCTCAAGACCGCCGCTGCAACATCCGTACAGTCAGCGAGAACGTTCTTGGAACAATCTGGAAAATCGAAAAGATTGCCAGCTACACCGCAAAGAGGTTAAGATGCGAAAAAACCGGGATCCCAGCTGGAGCCGCAAGAGTAGCAACAGAAGAGGGGCAGATCCAAGGAACCATCGGATCCTAGATCGGTGCGCGCAGAGAAATGAGGCAGAATGATAGCTCATAAAGGACGAGAGAAGGCGAACAAGGGACGTACGTGAACTCGACGGCGATGGAGAGCTGTGGGCCAGCGGACGATCCGATGGTGGACATGTTGGACTCGTCCCTTGTGCAGGCGCTCATGCAGTTCCTGTAATTAATCTAAGTAAGTTGGCACCGATTTGATGAAACTGGTGAGCAGTAGATCTGGACGTTCTTTGCTTTTTGTTGCCTGTTGGCGTGGAGTCGTGCCTCCGATATAGCGAAGATCGAGTCGAGATACTGTGATGAGATTGGAGGATAGATGCCGCACGATTGAGCCTCGGATGTCGGCTGGTCCCGTTCCAAGCTCGAGTATGAGAGAGAGTAGTAGCAGTTCTAAGTCCTGGTGTTGTGGCCGATATGCAACATGGAGAGTTTGCAAGCCAGATGGATGTGAGAAGATTGATTGTTCGGCGGTGCGTGATGTGTGAAGTTGACTTGTACTTTCCGGTGGACAATATGATTCGCTGGCGTCGACTTCAGGGTTTAGGCAAGAGCTCACAGGGACTAGGGATGGCAAGAGCTATGTACGCTAGGGGCTCACACACAAGCTTGCTATTATTCGACTTTGATATATTACTATATGTAGACTAGCCTGCGGAGACAGAGGTGGCACTTCGAGAAAAGGCACCTTGTACAGATGACGTAAGCTCACTAGATCTCGACGCTGGGCATTGGCAGCCAATCAGCATCCACGAAACCTACAATTTTCAGACTCACAACTACAGCGCACGCGACGCTTCAGAGAATTATGGGCATTTCTCCCGTGTCAGCCGAATATCTGTCGTCTGGGGCTAACCGGCAGACTGCCGTGGCGGACTGGAGTAAGGGAGGCGTCTTGGCCTTTGGTGCCGATATCAATGTTGCACTCTGGCGTCCTTTGGTGAGTCTGCCCCTCCATCAACGACAGCGGGCGTACTGACAGGCATCAAATGTAGGCAGATGAAGGGAAGGGTATTGCTAGGCTCTTGGGTGGCCACACGGTGACTGTGAAAGCCGTTACTTTTCTACCGGAAGCTGAAAACGATGAATCTTCTTATCTGGTGAGCGGTTCAGATGACAAGACGCTCATCATCTGGAAAGCTTCTCGCGACGGATGTGATTTTACGCCTATTCACACCTCAACTGAACATACCGGTGCAGTCAACTGTATAACAGCACTGCGACTTGGTACCGAGCCGAGTTGGCTTCTTGCGACTGGGAGTGCCGATGCTACGGTCAAGATTTGGAAGTTCGAGCATGACCAACTGCAACTCCTGCAGTCGCTGAAGACCAACCCGAAATACTTCCCCCTGGCACTCTCTTTAAGCCAGTTAGATGCAGATGGCGACGTCTTCATCCTCGCTTCTGCGGGAACGCGAGACACTATCCAGATCCTGACTGCCGAGGCAAAGGCAAGCCGGATTCAGTTCGAGGTGCAGGCAACATTGGCTGGCCACGAGGGCTGGATTCGATCCTTGAGTTTTGAAAGGGAAACACCAAGTGCGGACAGCGACTTGCTGCTTGCCTCAGCCAGCCAAGACAAGTACGTCCGAATCTGGAGGATTCACCAGGGCCGAGATGCTCCAAAACTGAAGGCGAATGATTCGGATCCTTCTGCAGAAGCATATCTCCCCGGGAAGTCACCTTCCAATAAGGTCCATCGCCTTCGATCAGCCTCAAAAGATTTCTCTGCAACCTTTGAGGCACTGCTATTGGGACACGAGGACTGGATCTACAGTGCACGATGGTTCCGCCAGGCTGACGAAAAGCTACAGCTGCTCTCTACATCTGCCGACAACTCACTCGCCATTTGGGAAGCGGACCCCGAATCAGGGATATGGATCAGTATGACGAGGCTGGGCGAGATCAGTAGAGAGAAGGGTGCGACCACGGCCACAGGCAGTACTGGTGGTTTCTGGACCGGCCTGTGGTCTCCTGACGGCAAGTCGGTTACTTGCTTAGGTCGCACAGGTAGTTGGAGACGCTGGGAATACATACCCGAGGAGGACTCTTGGAGGCCATGCATCGCCATCACAGGCCATACAAGAGCCGTGACAGGCGTTTCCTGGGCGAAAAATGGCGACTATCTCCTGTCGACCAGCTCAGATCAGACCACGAGACTTCATGCCAAGTGGACGTCAGCCGGGGTCAATACCTGGCACGAAATGTCTCGACCACAAATCCATGGCTACGACCTCAACTGCATTGACTCGCTGGGCGATTCGCAATTTGTGTCTGGGGCCGATGAGAAGCTCATGCGTATCTTCAGCGAGCCAAAGGCTGTGGCATCGATGCTCAACAACCTGGCTGGGATTGGCGGCACAAACATCCAGGACATGCCTGACGCGGCAAACATGCCTGTGCTTGGTCTGTCCAACAAGGCAATCGATGCTGCGGACGAGGATCTAGAGATCCAGCCAGTCGACGACCGCGATAGAGAGGCCATGGACCCCGCCTCTGTTGTGAAGAAGTCGTTCCTCGAGATAGACCATCCTCCTTTCGAGGAGACTCTCTCAAGACACACACTGTGGCCTGAAACCGAGAAGCTTTACGGGCACGGTTACGAGATCTCATGCCTTGCTGCCAGCCACGACGGCAAGCTTGTGGCCAGCGCTTGCAAGGCTAGTTCTACCAACCACGCTGTTATCCGTCTCTTCGAAACCGAGCGGTGGACAGAGCTCCGGCCGCCCCTAACCGCACACTCATTGACCGCTACGCGCCTACGCTTTTCAGCAGATGATAAGTACCTACTCAGTGTTGGCCGAGACCGCCAGTGGGCCGTCTTTGAGCGCGCTCCCGAGGAAGAAGCCGCCTACAAGCTGCTCCAGTCCAACCCCAAGGGTCATACTCGAATGATACTCGACGCAGCCTGGGCCCCTTCAGAGATACCCCTATTTGCAACAGCTGGTCGCGACAAGCAGGTCCGGATCTGGGCGTCCAAGACTAGCGAGGATGGCAAGTTGCAGTTCACGCAGACGGCTTCCATCGCATCCACTGTGCCTGTCACGGCGGTTGATTTCCTCCCGCAGGTCGTCAATGGTAGGCTGGTGCTTGCCTTTGGCAATGAGCTTGGACATCTGAACCTTGCGCTACTTAAAGAAGACGGAACAGAGGTCGTAGAAAAGCCGGGTCCCGAAGAGTAAGTCTCATGTCCTTATCGTTTCACCACGTATCTAATCCACTAACACCATGCCCTTTAGCTTCTGCTTGCCTAAGGCGGTGCTGCAGCTTTCATGGAGACCAGCAGCGAGGGAGGATGCGGACCGAGCCTACGAGCTTGCCATCGCGGGAGAGGATAGCTCGTTGAGGATTTTTGCCTTCAGCCGGGCCCATCTGGAAGTCGGTGGATCATAGTAACCGACTATGATGTTATCCACTAAATATGAAATCTTGTCGAGTGACTGTGCGATAACCGACTTACACGCAGCTGGTCCTACTGGTCGGTTCAGTTGCATGGTCTTACCAAACCATCGCAATATGGACTAAAGTTACGTTTACCGTTCTAGCAAACGTCACTCCCAGCCGCGGCAACAAGAATCCCTAGCTTTGTACTTTATGATATTATCATTATATACCTCTCGATCAGGGACGATGCTGCTCTATTCTATCCTCTTACTGAAACGCCATGAAAGCCCACGATAAAATCCCGTCGAGGCGTCAAACTGTCCCACTCCGTCCAGTCAACCGCCTCTTTCCCTTGCATGTACTGATCTATAACCTCGACATCTCATCACACGTCGTCGCTGCTCTGACTTCCCGGTGGGGGATGTCCGTTGAAGAGAACCAAAGCCTGGACAAGTGAGCGCTTAGAGCTCCCTCATCACCGTCTCGACAGTCTCCTTGACAGCCAGCAGATCCGTAGTAGCCGTACCGGGTAGATTGCTCGCCGAAATGTCGCCGACGATCTCGCGTGCTACCTCTGCGATGTCGACGTTCTCGCCGTTGATGTAGTACCAGGCGCGTCCGAAGAGGAAGGAAATGTGGTGTGGGAGGTAGAGGCATACGGCGATAAAGGTGAGGCTGAAGAGGAGGAAGACGACGGAGCCTGCGAGGTGCTGGGTTAGCAAGCGATCAGTTTGATCGCGAGACCGGCTCGCGAGTAGGACGGTTTCTCACTGAAGAAGAACTTCTCCCAAGGTGTGAACATGTACACGCTAAAGGTGACCTCGAGCTGGTACTGCTTCAGGCTCAACCACCGACGGAACTCGCTAAGACCAGACATCTTTTCAAAAGTTTGGCAATGACCCAAAGTTTCGTTGTAGCGTGCGACGTGCGATCGTATAAAGCAAGAAAGGTTGAAAGTCGTAGTAAGAGAGGGGGATCGTCGCAAGGGGAAGAGCGGGAAGGGTTCCTCCAAGGCAAAGTAGTAAGTATCGTTTGGTCTTCGGGTGTGCAAGGCGAACAAGAATTGTGATCGAGCACTACCGGATTGCGCAAAGAAAGTAGGGCGAAAGGAAGAAGAAGCGACGGTTAATTGGAATGGGGGCGATTATGGGATGATCAGGGGAAACCGACGAAACGCACTTCATGCGCCCTGTAATCTTCAAGTTCACGACTTTTCCCATTGGCCGTCGCCACGCTGCAGGGCGCCGGGACTTCCGGGGCTGTGGCTGATGCCGTGGTCGTGGCTGGTGCCACCGTGCAGCCTCGAGGCCTAGGCAAGGTGACGCACAGCTGCAATGTCAACGGCTTGTGGCTACGCTAGATACAGAGAAGACCATCCGTAGATGGAAGCAACTTGATCAGTTGTTGCACATACTTCTGTATATCAAATACCTCTACAGACGACCGCAATGGAGACTTCATGATGCTTAGCTTCGTCCCCCGTCTGCTCTCGCGCAGCCTCGCGCGTCCTTCATTATCACATCATGTTACCATTACCACGCCCATCGTCCGCAGCTTCAGCAACACCACCTCTGCCCTGGCTAAAGCTCTCCCTCCACGCCCCAAATCTCCACCGGAATCGGAGATCGAAGAATCATACGTCAAGGGCAGCGGCCCTGGCGGTCAAAAGATTGTACGCTCCAGATCCTGACTTCAAACCAACCTTACCGTTGCTACATCTCTTCTTCCGCGGCGCTTCTATTGTAAGACACAGTCGTTAACGATGAATGCGCACTGCAGAATAAAACCAACTCGGCCGTTCAGCTGAAGCATACCCCCACGGGCATCGTTGTCAAATCTCAAGCCACGCGCTCTCGCGACCAAAATCGCAAACACGCACGTGAGCTCCTCGCCCAGCGCATCGATGACGAACGTAACGGCGAACAGAGTCGCTCCGCTATTGTTGGCGGACTGAAGAAGAAGAAGGCCGAGAGCGCCAGCAAAAAGAGCAAGAGGAAGTATCGCAAACTTGAACAGGAAAAGGCAGCTACAGAAACACAACCAGCCAAGGTAGATGAGAACCAGACGAGCCAGCCGGCTGAGACCGGTCCCCGCATCGAGTCGAACCTAGAGACGATAGGGAGGCGTATCTAGGAGAGCAGCCATGATCGAGTGTGCATCAACCACCATAATAAATAAGAATCAAACATCACAATGGATAAATAATTCCACCGCGTAACAGGCAGAACACTTCTGATTCGTCACAAACTAGTTAAGTCTTTTTAAAAGCTGGAAACAAAAAGTAATTGTATGGTCGACATCGTCATCTACCCCTAAACACGCTCCTTGCGTGCGGCTACAAAGTAGGGCCAATCACTTTTTCCCTACGAAAAGGCAACGCCCACCCTCTTGATCGTGTCAAAGAACTTTTCGTCAAGACGAGATTCGGCGGCGAGAATACGTGCCCTCCACCAAAGGTTTCGCATCCACCGCAACCTCCACGATCTTGTCGTCATTACGCGAGGGTTGGGGGGATTCGGTTTGTCGTATGATTCGCTAGACTAATTGTCAGACATTCACTCTGGCTGTAAATATGGAGTGAGGGTAACGAACCTTAGAAGCACTTGCGGTGGACGATAGAAGGACCGCTCTCGTCGTACTCCTGCTTGGAGATCCACATCTGCTGGAAGGTAGACAAAGAGGCCAGAATAGAACCACCAATCCAGACAGAGTACTTTCGCTCGGGAGGAGCAATGATCTTGACCTTCATAGAAGAAGGAGCAAGAGCAGTAATCTCCTTCTGCATACGGTCGGAGAGACCGGGGTACATGGTGGTACCACCAGACTGGTTTTCAAGTTAGAAAGCCGAGCAAGGAAAATATCAGTTACGGGTAAAGTAGAACTTACCATGACAATGTTGCCGTACAGATCCTTTCGGACGTCGACATCACACTTCATGATGGAGTTGAAAGTGGTGACGTGGATACCACCGCTCTCAAGACCCAGGACAGAAGGCTGGAAGAGAGCCTCAGGAGCACGGAATCGCTCGTTGCCGATGGTGATGACCTGACCGTCGGGAAGCTCGTAGGACTTCTCCAGGGTGGAGCTCTGGGCAGCAGTCTGAATCTCCTGCTCAAAGTCGAGGGCGACGTAGCAGAGCTTCTCCTTGATGTCACGGACGATTTCTCGCTCGGCAGTGGTGGAGAAGGTGTAACCGCGCTCAGCAAGAATCTTCATCAGGTAGTCGGTAAGATCGCGACCAGCCATGTCAACACGGGCAATAGCGTGAGGAAGAGCGAAACCCTCGTAGATGGGGACAACGTGGGTGACACCGTCACCGGAGTCCAGAACGATACCGGTGGTACGACCAGAGGCGTACAGGGACAGGACAGCCTGGATGGAGACGTAGAAGGCGGGGGCGTTGAAGGTCTCGAAGACAATCTGGGTCATCTTCTCACGGTTGGACTTGGGGTTGATGGGCGCCTCGGTGAGCAGGACCGGGTGCTCCTCGGGAGCGACTCGCAGCTCGTTGTAGAAGGTGTGGTGCCAGATCTTCTCCATGTCGTCCCAGTTGGTGACGACACCGTGCTCAATGGGGTATCGCAGGGTGAGGATACCACGCTTGGACTGGGCCTCATCACCGACGTAAGAGTCCTTCTGACCCATACCGATCATGATACTAAACGGAAGGCCGAGTCAGCCACACCGGCCATACTTGGAATGACTAGAAATTGTCGCTTCATATGGTTACTTACCCATGGTGACGGGGACGACCGACGATGGAAGCTATGGTAGAGCATCAGTATATAGTTTAATTTATTGGTGCGACGGCCAGAGGACGCTGAGATCAGGTCCTCTGGTGTGGCTGACGTGGAATTAGGGTACTTACGGAAAACAGCTCGGGGAGCATCATCACCGGCGAAACCGGCCTTGCACATACCCGAACTAGCATCAAGTTAGCAACCTGAGACTTCGAGGAGCATTGATCAAGGTGGTGAGAAGCTTGAAGGCGAGATCGCGAAGACATTCAGGTGTTTTGTCGACGCGGCAACACCAAGTTAGGAGACGAAAAGGCGGGGGAGGTTGAAATTGGTAGAGATCGGTGAGACAGGCGGGGGGGAGCTGAGCTTACCCATTGTCGATGACGAGAGCGGCGACTTCTTCTGTAGCGAGGAGTCGAGTCAGCAAAGGTCCATTGAAGCATCTCACGATGAGGACAAGCGGATTGCCTCATGAGCTCCTAGATGCGTTGCAAAGCATCGATGTTGGTGCAAACGTACCCTCCATGGCTGTGGATTACGGTGGAAAGCTGTCCAGAAACGGGTTTAGCGGGCGAGGTTTCCCAGGGGGCAAGAGAAAAGCAAGCAGCTTTATGTTTGAGGGAAGAGGATTGCTCACGAGATGCTAGAAGAGAGAAATAGCGATGTCGTTGATGAAAGACAACGTTGAGCCGGACAAATCGACTCGGAGCGGAGGAAGAGTGGAAATGGCTGATGATGGGAGGAGGGAGTTTTTGGCAGGAGATGGGGAGGGGGGAAAGGAGGCAACTCTCGCTGGGCGACGCCGTCACAGGAAAGTTGTGGGCGGCCCCAAATGCTGAGGTGGACATAGGGGGGTGGTCCCCTCCGAGGGGGGAGTGGGGGGAGAGCACGAGCGAGACCGCCTACCAGATTTGTACAGGCCACTACTGGTAGAAACTGGCCAGCGACTCCGATATGGAAAGGCGAGATGCGGCAGAATAGCTGGAGTGAACCAGGGGATTCTGCTTGCCGCTTTACTGATTGGCTTGCAGCGGTCGTAGTGGAAGCGGCGGACGTGCTGGGCGGTGGCTGGGCGATGGCGATTACAGGTGCCTTGCCACTGTACGAGCTATTACGAGGCATCACTATTCATTCACCCGCGACTTGCACTTATCACCAGTGATTTACTAGTTGTCGAGGCTCTTGATCGATGGTGTCGTCAGCTACAAGTCAGCAGTCAGCTTGGTAAGAAGAGGGCCACGTCAGTTGCGCTCTCGACGAATGCTGTAGCCTTGCGGAGGCTTAAGCATTGCCGCTGCTGCTGCTGCTGCTATCTAAGAGACCTCCAGGCTTCCGATCATCATCGAAGCACCACCACTCACCGACCAGTACCAGATTGCGCCGACTCCGTACCAGCCAAGATGATTGTGCCAACCTCCCGCTGCTATCTTAGGCACGCTCAACCCAGCAACTGCGGTACAGGTCGAAACACCTGTTCTCTGTCCGCATCCTCCTGCCCGGCTGGGCTCGTTGACCGACAAGAGTAGATAGGATTGATTCTTCAGCCATCAGCCCCTGACTGCCTCGCGGACCCATCCAGGTCTGGCCTCGGTCTCTTCCCCGACAGACCAGCGACGGTGCACTGGCCGGACCCCAGGGAGAAAGAAACCAGGGCCCGCTTCTGGGGTCTGTGGAGGCTAGCAAAAAGACCGTGTCAATCTTCAAGCTGGATTGGACGACTTGGCGCGATGGAAAGACGGAATGTCCACTCCACCACAGCTGCTAACTCACAACTCTGCCGCCTATTCTGCCCCTGACGAAGATCAGGCAGATGGCGTTGAGTTGAGAGGTTGCTGTTTGGTAAAACAGACGGCTTGCGTTTCAACCGTCCAGCCAAACAAGCCAGTCTATCGGTAGCTTTCTATCATGGCCGCGTCTTCCGAGCTGGCGACGAGGGGGAGCTTGAGAAGGGTCAACCTTAAGTGATGCCTGTCGTAAGCAACGACGTAGGCACCCTTTGCCGCGCCTCACCTGAGCATGCTGTAGCCTTACATACTGTAGTACAACCAACCCCCAAGCCTCCGGTCCTGCAAAACGCCGCAACGCGCAATGCTTCATAGTGGCAGAATTCCGACAACTTTGCAGACCATTCACAGCTGTACCACTTCTGATAACACGAGGGCATGCCATTCATCGCCTTGTCGGCTAAGACAGACTTGCCGACAATACGGACAATAACTTGCAAACGTTCAACTCTGGCTCTCGTGCCCCAACAATCTACCTTGCCTACCTATTCAGCCGACTACCCTGCCATCCCATCTCCATTCCCTGCCTCGTCTAGCCATCCTCGGGAGCGCACCAACCAAACTCATTTGATTGTTTGATTGAGATACTCGTTGCTTTCCGATGATATCGTGCCTTTTGTGGATTTCTAAATAAAACAGCAGATACCAGCATCGGCGAGCATGTGCATGCAGCGCACCATGCTTTCCCTGCTTCATGTTCATCTTGGAGCTTAGGTTGCAAACTCCGAGCTGGCTTCCCCATCTTTGCGGACCTTTAAATTAGTTCTTGTACCCCCTGATTACTGCTAATCATACCTACCGAGCCACTTCGGAAACCCCTGGTCGAGCGGCGTAATCTTTGATGTTCTCGAAGGAGCTGTATACGTAGCCTCTGCCGCGATGCGCCGCTCACATTCTCTACCATGGTACGGAGTAGCTTTAGATTTAGTCACTCCTCTCCAACTTCTTCCGTTGGTTGGCTGCACGAGCAATGAGGGGCAACTGCATAGTGGGGCAATTTATTCGAGCTGTGAGCTGGCAGATTGAGCGACAGACACTCTCTTTCTGATGCCTTGATGGAGTCTTTCACGCCTGACCATATGGGATCAACGTTATTACATAGTACTGAAGGTCATGTCTTTGTGTGGTGCTCTGCTACCATCAAGCAGGCTCTGTTGGTCTTCACGTGAGCCTGTCAGTGTTAAGGCCGGCAAACGGAGGGATGGATCTTCCACGATGCATGTGTACTTGTGGACTAAGCTAGGCTTCTCTGGGATTAAATTATTCTTGAAGATTCCAGAACAGGCAGTTTCTTGCCATCGCTGGAGGGGCTTTTTTGACAAAAGTTGCGCCTACGACAGATAATTCTCACCGCGACTCGACGTATAGACAAACCAACCTTCACTGTACCAAAACTTTTGTTGACCTTCGCAGACTTGCACACATCTGATATCAATAATACAACCATCGCATACCAGTAAATATGGACGACAAACGCCTCAACGAGCTCCTCAAATGGAGCATCGAGAACTCCGATGCCACCAAAAACGACCCCGCGGCGCCGCAACCCGCGTCAAATCTGACCCCAGAGCTCATAGCCTCGCTCATGGGCGGCCCTTCTGAGGCCGATCTGATGAAAGCCGCCATGGAAATTATCACATCCGACGACAAGGAACAGGTCTCGCTCGACGACAAGCTCATCGCCTTTGACAACTTCGAGCAGCTCATCGAGAATCTCGACAACGCAAACAACATTGCCAACCTGAGCCTCTGGACGCCTCTACTCGATCAGCTACGGAACGACGAGCACGAGGTGCGAAAGATGGCGGCTTGGTGCGTCGGTACGGCCGTGCAAAACAACGAGAAGACGCAGGAGAGGTTGCTGGCCATGGGCGGCGTACCGCCGCTCGTGAGCCTGGCGACGAAGGAAGACGAGCACCCGGATGTGAGGCGCAAGGCCATCTATGCGCTGAGCTCTGCCTGCAGGAACTATCAGCCTGCTATGGATGCTGCAGCGGAGGAGCTGAGCAAGACCGGACACGCTACAGACAAGGTAGATGCTGCCAACATGGAGTCTGTCGATGAAGTTATCAACGGACTGCGCGCAAAAGTCCCGAAGGCTTGAACATGATACCACATCAAACAGGATGAAATAAGGCTGGAAACAAAAAAGAAAGACACGGATGCATTGGGATGGAGTTGTGGAGTTGCAAGGTGATATTCCTAGACGTGCTCAACGGGAACATATGGATAGGTCAAGATTTCATATCAAAGACGGAAAGGATGCGAGGTTTCGGTAGTAATGCCCATTTTTATGATACAGGTGTTTTGTTTTTACATGGTCTATGCTACAAATCAACCGATGAAAGCTGATCACGCTTCTTTCCTACTCGAATACTCAAACTTCCTGCTTAGTGTGAAGCCTTGCCATAGAAGGGGAATCCCAGAGCCTGCAAGAGGAGACGCCCTTGTCTGTCCGAGGTACCTGTCGTCTGAATGAAGATGTCGCAACCAGGCATCAGGCGTGGGGGGTACATCTAATAGAGTAAAGTCAGTAAATGGAATCCAGGAACTTTGCCCGCTGTCACTTACATCGTAGTTGAACTCAATCTCGGGAAAGTAGGCCATCCACGCCGGCTGCAGACCAAATGCCAAGTTTCCAGCGCTGTCACCAGTGCTGGCCTTGATACCCGGCCAATCCTTGATCTTGGGCAAGACCAACGTGACAAGCTTGTCGACAAAGTCATATGCAGCGCCGCCCTTGAGCGTAACCTTGGCACCCGTCTTGTCACCCGCTCTGACACCCCACTGCACGACACCAGTCTTGACTTTGGTCACCTCGGGGAAGGCACCGGAGATGGCTTGGACGACAGCGCGCGCAACGTGCAGGTACTCCTTGTTCTGTGAGGCGCCGGGCGCAAACGAGTTGATGGTGACGGCCTCAATCTCGGGGATGTTGTGCCACTCGATATCGCGCTCGAGTATTCCCAGACGCGAAGAGCCACCACCACGGGGACCACGACTGGGACGGTTCTCGTGGTAGGGAGAGGTGCCGTCCCACTGGCGCAGGCTACCCTTTGTTGACTCGACCTTTGTGGCATCGGGCGGCGTGTGCTGGTATGTCAAAGTCATCAGGTCGGGGGCGATGGTGTCGTCGTAGGTATGCTTTAACCGCGGGAAGCTGAACGGGCCAGGTACGAAATCTCGAGCAGTCGGATCGGAGGATTTGGGCATCTGAACGGGGTGGAGAGGACCACGGTAGTACTTGGGAGGGTGGTACTGGTATCTGATGGGAGAAGAAGATGATTAGCTACGCTTCCCGAAGGCACTTCAAGGTAGGAGGAGTGCAATTGCGTCCACGTACCGGTTTCCGGGGAGTTTGATATCTCTTGACTTGGCCCTCTCGGCAGTATTGAAAGCCTGGAGCGCCTCCTTGTCCGGCGTGGGCGTGGAAAAGGATGAGGCCTGGTCGAGATCGGCGAGGTCGGCTTGCTTGCCAGCGTCGGTAGAGGCGAAGCGCCTGGCACATGTCGGAATCGTCCGGAGAGGAATCTGTCGGCGACCGAGCGCGCTCGCCATGCGAGATCCTTCTCGCACCGTAGCCATCGTGGTGAATTGGGATGGAGGGCAAGGGGGTTCTCGTCGGCGACAAAGCTCTAAAGATTGTCGCGTGAAGTTGGAAATTTCCATCTGGACGAGTGGCTGGTAGCAGCTGAGCCACATGTGGCTGATGCGGTGCTCTAAGAAATACAATACAAAGCTCCGTGGAAAGTACAGACTACATCACTTTACGTAGTACTACGTACCGTACGGTAATCGATGTCGAAAGCTACTTACTGCTTGCCTTGATGAAACTACAGGATGCCAATTTATTGGATCATTGCTTTCCCTCTACGACTCTTTTCGAGCCACCTTACGTACTACCTTAATTCTGTTAGGTGTTCATAAGCCATAAATATCGCCGCTTACATCCTACTAGACTAGAGGCTCGGCACGCCTGGTTATACGGTGAATCGAAGCAGCATCCTAAAGTTCTAGACGTTTTGGCGACGGGCCATTCTGCGGTACAGTAGAGCGCTAGCGTCTGACTGCGGCGTCGCCGTTGTTGGCCGATGTTCTCCCTGTCATCAACCACGCCAGGTGATGCTTTTTGTGGAATCATCGCTGCGACATTTTTTACTTATTTCAGCACTGTGACCAGGTACAAGAGGCAGTTACCTACGAATGGTAGATCAGACGCCCGGTCTGCTGATGTGACAATCGCGTCCTCCATCGGGTTCCCCTCGCATCACCCGTTGTCGTACATGTTCGATTTGCAAAGCCTGAGACGTCATCATGGATGGGTTCTGGAAGTGCAGCGTGATATAAACGGATAATAGTTCGTGACTGCCTAGCAGGCTTTCCTTGGGCGAGGAGTACAGCACGTACTGGTATTCGTAAACGTATCTGACCGTCGGAGTCTTCCTACGGTGACCTGGCTCATGCGACGTCTGGTTGGGCTAGCAGGGGTTCGGGGGGGTTTTGGGGCTTTTTTTTTAGGGATGGATGACCTGTCAGCAACATTTCGAAGTTATTTGATGCCTCGTCCCAGGCAGAGGCAGCGGTTTGATGGGGAAGTACTCCGTAGTATGCCTTGTACCATACTGCTCGGGCGCTCAGGCCTTCCAGTGGTCAGAAGACAAACAGATGATTCCGATGATATTACCTAGTCATGCTCTCCAACGAAGAAGTTCTCGAAAGGGTTGATTTTTGTTTGTCTCGCTCTCGGCTTCACCTCAATGTGTAGTACTACAGTAGTAAGTAGAGTTCTGGAAAGAATAAAAGTACTTGTGAATACCTCGCTTCGCAGAGCCAAAACGGGTGTGTCTCCATACTGTGCAAGTAGAGCCACCCGCTTAAGCATAAAAGCCTAACGTTAACAGCTTCCACGTTGATTCTTAGCCTACTCTGACGCGGCGGCTGTTTGGTCATGTCATCAGCCACCAGCCAGTCAGCTTGGGGGTTTACTGTGCTGAAGCCGCTTGCGCGCATGTTCGTCATATGTCCCTGTGATGTTTGCCAAAGCAGAAGAGGATCAGGGTTGAATCCTACCGCGCTACACGGCTCAATAACCAATACCAATACCTGGTCAACATGCCTGGATGAACCGAACTTTTTATACTCCGATCACACAGGTGTACGTCGTCTCACGTCCAGGCAACATCGAGTTTGTGGGGAGATTCTTGTCCCCCACCACCGCCCGCGGAATCCGCTACGGACCGAACAAGTTCACTGGGCCACAGCGCTAAAGTGCGCGATACTTGTCCATTGTCCGCCTGCATGGCCGCTTGGGTCCCTTGCTTGCTTGACCCTGCGAACCCAGCTCCCCCTCGTTACCTGTCCACGTCTCAGCTTCCATTCTTTGATTTGCCTTCTCACACCTGGATTGCATTGCATAGTGCATCCTCTTTTAATCTTCTTTCGTGCAGCCTACATCATCGTTGATTTTCGCTTCTCTCGGCTTCTCACTGTTCGCAGCTCCGCCACGACTCTTACAACATACCATCCCGAGTCACCCCACGACACGAACCACCCCCTCCTGGCTCGCGCGCATCGAGTCGCACCTCATACAGCACCTTCTCTGACGGATGCGACACCAACAATGATAAGCTGGCTTCAGCTTCGATCCCGTTAATCACCGCCAGTCCTCTCTTTCTCTTTACCGAAACCGCATACGTATAGGACCATATGCGAAGATGAAGGAATTCCCTAGAAAGTTTCTGAGCAAGCGCGACAAGAATGGCACCAGCCGTCGAGCGAAGTCGGTTCCTCCTTTGCCAGGGCGGGCGACTGCCAAGGTGAGGAAGGGTCCTTGCACCGTCGATCTGGAAGATGCGTCTCTGATCGCTTCTGCGAATCGAGCGAGATGTTGACCTTTCGCATCAAGCGCTGTCATGTCTACTTCCACTGCCTAGAACTCCTTGCTAACGTTCCGCTGCTAGCCGCGCCCCCTCTCGGCTGGAAACTTCATGGCTATGTTCAAGACCGATCACACCAAACAAAAAGGAGACGAAAAGGAAAAGGAGGCTCGAGTAGGGCGAATCCGAAACCCTTCCATAAACCAGGGTTAAACTCACGATTTCGATAGGTTGAGGAGATCTTGCGACAACTAGACGAGCTGAACATCACCGACGTTACTACCGACCACATCAACGACATTCTAGCCACCGGCTTCGTCAGCGGCGACACCAAGAAGGCTGCAGAGTTCATCGATCTGGAACAGAAAGCTGCTTCGGGCATCATCGTACCCTACGATCCCAACGTCGACATGGTAGGAGCCGAAAACCGAGGCAATGTCACATGCTACCTCGACGCCCTCCTCTTCTCCATGTTCTCCAAAGTCGATGCCTACGAGTGCATGCTCAAGTCGGATTTTCCCGAGGACGACAATCGCAACAAGCTTGTCACTCTCTTGCGCCTGTGGGTCAACATGCTGAGGTCGGGCAAGTTGATTCATACAGACCTGGTCAGCACGTCGATCCTCCTCAAACTGCAAGCGTTACTAACCAACGCTGCAGACAAACCTGATTCAAGATGCCCTGGCCGATTGCGGCTGGTCAGACGCTCGAATGCTGGAGCAACAGGACACATCAGAAGCCTTCGCCTTCATCACGGAAACTCTACAGCTACCGTTACTTTCGCTGCAAGTTGACCTCTTTCACCAGGGCAAGAGAGATGACGATGATCACAAGGTTGTATATGAGCGCCTCCTAAACCTTGCTGTGCCACCTGATCCGGATGAAAAAGGAATCAAGCTTGAGGACTGTCTAGAAGAGTACTTCAACGCTCAGGTTGATGTACAACGCGACAGCGAGGAAACAAAGAAGATGGCACTTGATGAAAAACACCACGGCAATCCACCGCCCCTCGTCCACATGGATACTATTCGCTTGATTGCCGAGGAGCAGGGAGAGTCTTCGCAACAGCAGACGCCTACATTAGAAAACGGGCCGACGTTGCATGTTGCGGACAGCTTGCCTGAGCAGAACGAAACCGGACAGGATCGTGTAGATGATTTACAAGAAGCGGATGCGAAACTAGAGCAGACCAGGCCGACTACGAGAACAAGATCGACGAGCGTAATACAACGTGTCATGCTCGACGAAAAGGGTCGCCCAGCGAGTTCAGATAACCCCACAATGCTGCAGAAGGCCATGCGGAAGGGATCGACGGTTGTTAAAGCAGTGACAATCCCAGCTTGGCAGTTCTTTCGATTGATTCGTAAGTTGAAATCATCTTGTCGGAAACCTCACTCACTAATTGCCATGCAGCCTGGCATGCCGTGACTGCCAACGAACCCCAAAACAACACGGACGTGGCCATGAACTTTGATCAGAGACCTGTCGTGGGCATCTGCCTGAAGCGCTATGTCATGACGGAGTCTGGTCTTCCTCGGCGCCACAACACCTTCATTGATATCCCGGATAGCCTGAGGTTGCCTCACTTTATGAAGACCGATGATCCCAAGATCGAGGACGATCCTACCCTCCTTAACAGCGACTATAAGCTCGTTCTCCAATCCGTTGTCTGCCATAGGGGTGATTCGTTGCAAAGCGGGCATTACATTGCTTTTGCTAGGGTGGCTCCCAAGCTACTGACCGACAACCGCCGACACAATTTTGACCCGCCTCCTGACTATGAGGAAGCACAATGGGTCAAATTCGACGATCTTCAAGTCGAGAGTCGCGTTTCGTATGTAGATGATATCAAGCAGAGCTTGAAAGACGAGATGCCCTATCTTCTCTTTTATCAGATCGTTCCTATGGTCGAGGTATCCGCGCCATCGGTCGACGGAACTGAGACTGGGCCACCCTCGTACAACGATTCTAAGATCAGCATTGAACTACCGCCGACGCCGACACGTTTCGACACCAGCAGTGTTGCTGGCCAGGAGGATGGTTATTTTGACAACACGCCGGTGGCCGAGACCACTGGTCTTGCGCCCAGCAAGCCACCCAGCATACGGTTGTCCTTCGAAAGTGACCGGCCACGTAGGAGTGGTGAAGGTCTTGGTATTTTCCGCTTCGACGACTCCCGACGACCAAGCGTCTTCACCGATTCGCCAGCGCTTACTCCCGCCATCACACCTAACTCGCACTCTCCTGCCATCACACCCCTCGATGACTCAACAGCCTCGCGAATCTCTCGTGCGGCCTCCAAATTCACCAAAATGAACCGCAGTCGACCAACCAGTCAATCTGGCGAGGGCCGCGCTAGCTTTTCCATGTCACGCATCAGCAGTCTGATGCGCCCAAGCAAGGAGGCATTGACCACGACCACGGAGGATTTAGGCACACTCGGAGCCAGCTCAACAAACTCGACCGGTCCATTGACTACGGACGAGGCTGATGAGACCAAAGAGGCCCCTGTTGTGCAGCTTGAAGCGGAACAGCTGGCCTCTCCTCAGAAACATCACCACAGGAGGCTCCGATCCAAGGAAAAGAACGGCAAGCACAAATCAAGCTCCTCTCAACCAGAGAGAGAGTGCTCGGTCATGTGAGTGTGTTGGCTTGACCGCGCACAAGAAGTCAAGAATATACAACAGCTGTATGCGGTGCTGCTCTGGTCTACAGCATTACTTTCCTTCTAGCGCATTCGACAAGCCGAATCCACCAAATGGGTACTCCTTCCACGCCTACCTGCCAACGGTTCAAGGCATGATGGAGATTGGAAGAGCGACAGGGTCTCTTGTTAAGGCAAACACATTTTTACGAGCATACATGTTAGCAAGGCGTTTACGGAACGCGGTATTAAAAACGCGGTAACGAAGATTAAAGATGGTTTAGGTTCAGGTTCAGGTTCAGGTTCAGGCAATACCAGATTCCCCCGAGGTTGAGTGCTTCTTCATAATGTGATTCGGTAGCTCTAGAATCATAAATTACAACTATAGCGCATTATCAGAGCCGTCATGATCAAAGGCGTTGTAAAAGACATCACTTGTCTATTTCCTTATACACAAAATACATAATCAGGCCATTTCTGCAACAGCCTAGTTGGATTGTTTGCATCCCATCAAACCATACCACCTCATAAACAGGCGTGAAGACCCAGAAGCCTACTCTTACCATGACCACACCAAAAACGTCAACATGCTTCATTGTGCCGAGGTCGTCGCGTGAAGCAGCCTCGAACATATAATACACAGATGCAACAGCCGTGAAACTCGTGCGCATGGGCCGAGAAACACAAGTTACAAAACAGGCCTTGTACTAAGCAAGGTTTTGGGGAAGAGGGGGTGATGCTGCTGCTCTCTGGAGACGTTGGCCAACCGATAGCAATACGACACGGGCCCAAAATGCCCAGACAAGCAAAGCGCAGCAACATCCACGAGAGCAGAAAGACTATTAAGACAACAAGGGAGGAAGGTTGAGGTCCGGGCGCGCGCTGGTCGACGTAATTCCGATAAGAAAAGTCCATGGGTGGAAAACGGAGTTGGGTTATTGAGCCGGCGTTAGTGGGATTGTCTCAAGCAGCCCACGCTTAGAAGGGGATGTTGGGAGGGGGCTGCGAGCTGAGAGCCTCCTGCTGATCTTGGAGCTCCTCGGGGGCGGCCTCAATAGAGACACCCAGACCAATCTTGGCTTGATGCTGCGAGGACAGTCAGTTGCAAGTAAAGGTAAGCATTGGGGGATGGGGGTACGAACCGTGAAGTGATCAATGTCGGCGGCGAAGGTCATCATAACAGGGGGGGCGACACGCTTCTCCAAGACGCAGCTGAGCTTGCCCTTGGAGTCAACCTGAGCGCGGAAAGTGGACATGCGGAAGTCGTACTTGGCACCAATGGTGGTGACACCCTCCTTCTGAATGCCACCGCCCATGAGACCACCAGGAGCAGGGACGAGACCGAGGCTCAGATCAACACCAGCCTGGACCTTGTCGGAAAGTCTCCTCCAGAACGAGGTGTTAAGGGTACCCATGGCGGCCTGGAGCTGAGCGGTAGCGACCCAGTCGTTGGACTTGTAGCGAGCGGCGTAGGACATGGCGCATTCGGGGCCCTGGGCGAGCGAAGGTCGCTGCCAGAGGGTCTCGAGACCGAGAGCAAGCTTGGGGGTGACAGACTGGAGGTAGCTACCGATCATGATACCGGTAACGCCGCCATCGAGGAACGAGGGGTTAAGCATCTTGAGGGAAGCGCTAAAGTCGCTGCCGGTGTACTCGTGCTCGAACTGGGCCATATCTTGGCCACCGGGAGAGATGGCGAGTTGCGACTTGGAGACAAACTTGTCCGACCATCGCCAGTTGAAGCGTCCAGAGAGGGAGCCTTCGTTATCAAGATTGCCCTGGCAGAACACCTGCAGAGGGTAAGTAGTTGAACAGGGCAGTCAATGACGACTTGGACACTTGGAAACTACATACCTTTCCGGTACCGTACATGGCGGCGAATGTGTAGGGGTTCAGGCGCTCGCCCATAGCAAACTGATGAGATACCTGGAACAAAGGTGCCATGCTGAAAACCTTGGTCAGATCAGCGCGAATGCCGGTAAACATGTAGTTGTTGAGGAAGCAATCCCGCTGGACCTCCTTGGCGAGGTTCTCAATGGTGCCAGGGTTGGGCAGGCCAAGCTTTGCCCTTCGCTCGGAAAAAGAGTTGATAGCATCGCCAACGGTAGTTGTGATGGGGTTGGAGAACAGGATGGACCGGACGGGGTCCAATGCAGTTACGGAAGCCATGATGGGTGCGTATAAAGTCGGCGAGGGCTCGAGATGCGGCTACCGAAATCGGGGTGATGATGACACGAAAGACAGAGAGGCCGATACTTGTGAGACGCAACCGAGGGCGCGTGTCGGCAATCGGAAGAAGAGCGCAGAGATTCGGTAGGCTGCGACAAGAGCCTCGATCGTGAAAAGGGTCCTGGGGCCGTGAACGCCAGGTACGTGATGACGAGCGCGGATGGGCTTTTGGGGGAGAGATGGAGATGGAGAATAATTTTCATCCAGGCCCAGCACCGAGACAGCTCCCCCTAGTCGCTAGTGGCTGGTGTCGCGCACGAGCCACCAATGATGATGCCAAACACATCTCGAGTCTCCGATTCGCGGCGGATGCACCAATCTTCCGAGCTCCGGGTTGGGGCTTGACCGTCCCAGGCTTCTGCAGCTCCTTCCAGCGGGAGAGAGTGAGCGAGCGCCATGGTTGCGGTACTATGAAACAGGACAGGTACCGGGAACCTCTGCTAGGCTACTTCGCTGGGGCGTGTGCCCCCAAATCTATGCCACCTGCGCAGCGTCTTGTGGCATGACGTCCCTAAGCTACTTGTATGAGATACCTGCGCTAAGCTTAATCTGTGCCCTTCTCCCCGCAAGCACGCATCTCATCTTTCGGACTGCATTTGCTCATCTGAGTGATCGTTTCATCTCCTCCAGCCTACTAGTATCCTCAAATTCTCAGCAGCTTGTTGCAAGCCCAACGACTTCTGGCCTTCCTTTAGAAGTCGCGCTTCGAAAGCCGCCCCTTCTCCGGCTAAACCCGGGTCGTCTAGTACTGAAAACACGATCTTCAACTTGTCGGTTTGTCCACAAAAAGCGGCAACAGGAGCGCAGCGACCATCGCAGTATTCGTTCGTGTCCATCACATGACATTATAGCATCTACTGCTCGTCGGCTTATCAGCAGAAATCCTAGCCATCAACGCCTGGGTTTGTCTCCCTCCTACCTTTGTCGGCTTACGGGTTCGACGATCCTTGTCCAACACAAGCGCTTGAGTATCACCCTCCGAATACAGCTTTTGCCCCACAAGGATACTGGATATCTCCCCGACAGTATTACAACACTCAGACTGAGCCCCTGTCTTCTACAGCCACGACTCGTAGTTTCCGACATCGAAATGGATACGCTACTGTAAGCTTACATCTTCTTTTGTGTGACGGAGTAGCTATGGGTTGGAAATGCTGGGCCTGATCCCGTTCCTCGCATTGAGTTGGTCTACTCTATAAGCACCGCACAATGCCCGTGTTGGTGAATTCTACCTCTGTCCTCAGTCATGGGTATCTCTCTTTGGAGACAATCAACGACTCATTCACAATAGTATCCCAGCCCCTGGTAATCGTACTCTATCGAGGCGTGGTACGTTTGCTAACATCTCAGAACCGCCGAGATTGCGGCCAACGCACCTCGCTATCGCCGTAGAAGCTCTACGTTCATCGATGGCATTCATGATGTCCCCGAAGGCCCAGATCTGGCTCCGGCCCAGCTCTACAGTACCATGTCAGGTCGACTTTTTCACTCTGGTCGGATAGCAATCGTCATGGTTGGCCCCCCTGCTCGCGGCAAGACGTAAGCTCTCTGACTGGCTTTCCGTATGTCATGGCCACGGCTAATAGACTATATCAAGACACATATGTGTATCAATGGCCCGTTATCTGGGCTGGCTAGGCGTCAAAAGCCGCATCTTCCACCTGGGCGACTATCGCCGGGCAACTCTAGGGCCAGGCGCTGCCGTACCTGACGACTATTTCTTCCCTAATGCCTCGCCAGCTTCGGCCATATTGCGTCAGAAAATCCTGAAGAAATGCCGCGAGGATATTTATGCTTGGTTGAATCACGAGAACGGTCAAGTCGCCATCTACGATGCGGTCAATCCAACGGCGAATGGACGCCTTTCGTTGGCTAAAGAATTCGCCAAGCACGATGTTCAAGTAAGTTGCCTGTCGTCCTATCGTCTGCAATAATCCTGACCAACGTCATCAAGACCCTCTTCATCGAATCTTATGTAGACGATGAGCGTATTCTCCGAGAAAACGCTCGCAACGTGAAGATCTCTTCGCCTGATGTAAGCTAAGCGATTTATCTAATGCTGCAATTCACGGGACTGACAAGATGCTGTAGTTTGAGGGCATGGACCCGGATGAGGCAGCCAAGCTATACCTCAAGCGCATCGAGATGAGAATCCCCGTTTTTGAGACGATGAATGAGAAGGAGCTCAACTACATCAAAATCATAAATGCCGGTGCCAAGTTCTTCTACAATAACGTCAGCTTCAACTACCTTTCCCATAGAATCGTCTTCTACCTCACCAACCTCCCCATGAAGTCACGGAAAACATTCTTCGTGCGGGCTGGCACCACGACCGAGGAAGACTCGTACAAGGCCGATGCTTCTTTGTCTTTGGAAGGCAGGCAGTACTCAGAGAAGATGTCCGAGGCCCTCCTGAAGCATCAAGAGCAGGAACTGAAAGCTCGAATCGAGCAAGGTGAGCCTGAGGCGACTTCACCACCTTTGACTATATGGACATCTACACGCATGCGTACCGTTCAAACGGCCGACTACCTCAAGGAAAAGGGGTTCAAAGTGCGCCAGCGCTCTCAAATGAGTCAACTTAACCCCGGCGTCTGCGAGAAAATGTCCGAGCGGATGATTCGCCAGATATATCCTGATGAGGTCGAGAAGCACGAGCTTGACCCCTATCACCATCGATATCCACGCGCAGAGGTATGTCACTGACTCTAAGAATCGAAAGCCATCAACTTGCTTACAAAACCTTTAGTCATACCACGACCTAGCTGTCCGTCTTGAGCCCATCATCCTCGAGCTGGAACGAGAACAGGCAGATCTTCTCATCATCGCTCATGAGTCTGTCCTGCGCGTGCTTTATGCGTACCTCATGCATTGCTCCACGACAGACATTCCCATGTTGAAGTTTCCTCGTGACGAGATCATCGAAGTCATCCCTGCTGCCTACCAAAACGAAGCGAAGCGGATACATATTCCAGGTCTCGACCCCAGGATAGTTCCCGGCTCACCGCAGGATATCAAGATTCCTGTGCCGAGCAGTGGCGTGTCGAGTACGTCTGAGACGCCAGGTCCGAGTGGCATCGGAAGCCCTGCTGACGCTCAGCAAGAACGCCAGCCGGAGAAGGTAATCAACACGGCAAAGGACATGGTGGCGGACAAAGTGGATGACGAAGATTGAGCGCAATTCCACCGTGTATTTAAGTGAACGGCATCGCCGGGGGCAGGTTTCGCTATTCCAATGCTTGCATTCGTTGATCACTGGTAAGTAGGGTGGTCGTTCAGAAGAAGGCTATGCAATGACTTCTTCCATTCTTGGGGGGTTGCTGATAACTTCCAAAATGCTGTCTACTTTCATACCCTATAGCAATGCAAGTTCACAGTTCAACAGCCATTTTTCGACCATGACTAGGTTCCCCAGAAATCAAACTTTTGGCTACTAAAATAATGGATAATTAACCTTGGGTTTTTTTTTTTTTTTTTGCATCCCTATGTCGGCATTTGATTGAGTTTGGGTACAGTGAATGTGATACTGAAATGTCGTGCAAGGTGTTGGAAGTTGTTGTGTGAGGTTACGCAAACTGCATCATGTATGAGCCCGAAACACATCTCGTGACGCGTGTAGAAAGCATTATATGAACCACACAATAATTGCATACCGCTCCTCCACATAACAACAACCCTCATCCATTCTCGCAAAGACCGCAAGAGGGACAACATCGACCAGGCCACGCACGGAATCGAGTTCCCCTGCAACGGCTGCTGCGAGTTTCTCGGGTCACGAGCTTCGTCGGAAATACAGGGCTTGCTGGTCATGCTGGCTATCTGGAATCTGAAAGGCGTGGTGGCGTCAGTGAGCTAGAGAGCTTCACAGAGCCGCGGCCGGGTAGCGGGAGTTTAATGCTTGGCCACCCACTCTTATCAACGTCGTATGAGGCGCCGCCGCAACGCCGTGTGCTTTAGATCAAGATAATGTACTGTACTGCTCGACACCTATCCGCCGGAGCTCAGAAATCGCTGCACCACAAAGCATGCCAGGGTGCGAGGGAATGAGAGCTAGAGAGGCTGAGCTTTCCATATCAATTGAAGGCCAATGGCCCGCAAGCGCTTGGAGCGACGACACCCGTGCTGGCCAGAGGTGTTAGCTACTGCCGACGGCGTACTCTGCTCCGATCAGACGAGGGTTTCTCCCCGTTTGCAGGCATGTAATGCAGAAGCAGGTAAGCGCGCTGGCATCCGTGTTCGATACCCGGAGCTACATACGGCACACAGTAGCACGTACGTATCGAAGCAAACCCCTTGGCTTTCTCGTTTTCACACCTGATCAGATGCGCAGCTTGTGCCTTTACTTGCGAACCTAAAATCGGCTATTTCAACTAGCGTTGCATGGAAGGGGGTCATGAGGCCACTTGCACTCCGTGGAGCCCGCCCCACTCATGACAGTCACATCCACGGAGAGAAGTTGTCGCTTGTGCCTCAGCAGATAGCAAAGAACCCGACTGATCTGCAGCTGCCCATCGTTGGGATTGCGAGGGCACCGATACAACGCGCAGTAAGGCACGAAGAGTAGCGTGGTAAGCCACAAGAGCAGGCGAGGGTTCAATGACGACGCCCTGGTTGATTGGGACCGTCACCAAAGATGCTCTTCGTCCAGAGGTAGCATACCATTGTAGGTACTGTACAAGTAGTTTCTCCATCGGTGCCTTGCGATTTGACGAAGATGGGCTTGTAGGAATTGTCGACCGAGCTCTAGACTCCTGGACCCACTGCCGCGGGTTTGTCTTGGGGGTTTTTTTTTTGCCAGCCGAGAATGCGCAAGCTGCTGCTGTCGTTGCATGATAATGGAATAGAGCTGCAATAACTCACATGCACCCTTGCATGGCTTCGGCTTCGTAAATATCTCTGGCAGAGGTCATTCCTTATCTTCAACTGAATGCTCTGATAGGCCCAGAGCTGATCGCAGCATGACGTCCTTAGCATGACGTCGAGACCCTCAATTGTACATTGTACCTTGTCGATGGTTGGCGTTGACCTTGCATCCCCTGTTGTGCCCATCCAAGACGAATCCACTAAAAGTCAACTCTACCCCACCACCCTGGAGACATATTCGCATCTTTCCCAGTTTGTTTTCCTAGATGGACGAGAGCCTCCCAGAGCAACTGCAGCTTTGGGGGGCTATGAATAACGTTGTCGATTGTCAAGTTTTGATGAAACATAATTCTCGAAGGGTGGTGAGATCGAGCTACGGTGCCCATAACCCATTCCAGTTTTCCAGCGGCCGACGTTATAGGGGGTTCAGTCCTCAACCCCTGCGTCTGCACTACAGGACACCTGTTGAGGTACTGTGCGAATCCCCAACCACCGTGAACGGCCGCGATCTTTATAGCCGCACGATTCTCTCTTTGCGCAGATCAATCGGTAATTTTAATCGTGAGGCATCGCTTTTTCTGGTTTCAAGTCGATCGAGGTTCGAACAAGTGTTGCTGGCAAATGAAGCTTATCTCGCTTGAGCCAGAAGGGAATGTAGTAGACCAGATCATAGCTGGAGACGGGCGACATGGGAATGGATCTCTTTGACTCGCTGTAATGATTAGATAGGTCAGCTGATGTTGGCCCTGTGAACAAATGGAGACTGGAGGTCGGGCCGTACTGAACAACATTGGGTCTTCTGGAAAAGGAAAAACCAAGGAGTCAATGGCTGCCAAAGTCCGGGAAACCGACTGATCTATCGATGCGAAGGCCCGAAGGTTGTCCATGCTCAGATCGTGACACCCACTCGGATACTCAGCTCTTACATGGATTTAACGGCGAATGATGTACGCTACCCGGGATTAGAGAACAGTTGCTCGATGTTGAAGAACCGAGTTGAGACTTGGTTGGTGAGATGGTAAGTGAAGTAAGACAGATGAATCGACTTGCTGACGGAGGTGGGCGATGTGAAGTCGTCCTGCTAGTAGTTGAGGCAGGCTCTATCATAGTTACGAGTGGTTCATTGGTTCCTGCTTCATAGCATTTGTTGTCCGTGCCCAGGCTTCTATCAACCCACACCCTGCTTCATGTTTGGTGATTAATTAATAGTTCTAGTAGTTTGTAGTGCCTATGTGGCACCAAAACAACAAGCCAGTAACGTAACAGTTTCTGACAGCTTCAGTTTCAGCCCCCTCCGTGAGAGTCTGGTGGACTTACAGATCATGTGTTAGTACAGAGTAGAAAGACAACGAATGTTTTGCTCTTAGTACTTGTTGATACTAACACCAAAACTGCTTTGGTCTTGCTGTTTCAATTCTTGCTTCACATGAAGTCTGTCTCTAACAACTCGTGTTGATGTTGGCTACTACCTACAGGTGTTTCAAAGATAGCATACTGATATTCTTGCCTGATTTCTGGTACATGAGTAAGGCGACTACGGTATGGTCCTGTCCATGTTTTTTGGTCCTCGCCAAACTACAAGCATTCTCCACCTAAGCAAGACGAAGTGGCATCACTGACAACATTAAGAGATTGTTTCACCGCGTCTTGCATGGCTTCCATTTCAAGTTCCTCACTCAGCCCTAAATTGCCATCATCAATCCTGTCTGCAAGGGCACGTAGGCACTCAATCTTGTTCACAGTCAATGCAAGGGTCTTTGCTTTCATTGGCCCATAGCGCGACCGTGCTTCATGGTCCTGGAGGATCCTCATGTCACCTTTCGTCAGCTACCTCAATAATTCCGGGCCTCGAGACAATCACATCACTCAGAAGAGCTACCAAGTGTGCTCCGCACTGAGTACTACCGTTGAGAAAGAGAGCTGTCGACTCATGAAACACCCAAGCCGCCACCCACTCTTTCCCAAACCACTAAGTTCCGTCGCTTAGAGTGCAGCAGCGCTACCATATCAGTCGTAGAACTCCCCGTCATCTAAGCTAACACATCAGGTAGCGTCTTCCTCAGGCCAGGTCCTTTGACGTCTGCTAATGCCGTCACTGTCTTTCGACCACGCTAAGAGCCAGTGCCCCGCATCGAAGAACCCGTGCTCCAGTGCCCCTCTTTCTCTTTCCAGGTTCGTAGTAGGGATGTAATATCTCAAACTTTCACATCCAATATTCGTACACAAATAAACCTGCTTAGACATTTTCGAGAAGACCGACCTGGCTTCTGAAAGTAAAACAAGGCCTGTCAAACTAGCATTGCTCGATTCATGTCCTCCCCGATGAGCGTCTAATACCGTCTTATAGGAGCTCTTCGGGACAACGTATGTACAACCTCGAGCACCCAGAGCACCCACAACACACGCTATCGAATCCACTATAAAGTACGAAGTACGGGTCTGCGTCTCAAAATTCTCAATGTCATAGAAATAGTGCGCGATACCTGAGATTAGAGGTCATTGTTAGCAGACCCAACAAGCAAGCCCATGACCAAGCAGCCAGGCTCAAGTCTGAATGCAGAGTCTAGATCCACTTCATCCACTTAAGCCTATCGCAGTTGCTCAAGCACCTTGGCATGCAGTGATCAAAATAAACTGCACACTGTAAACTGAAGATGTCCCTAATTAGAAGTCTTTCCATCTTCAAGGGTTAAGTGCCTAGTCAACTAACGCATGTACGAGCTTTTGTCAGGCTATCGTCTGGTGTTTGAATCACCCATGCCATTTCATCTAGCTGCTGATCAAAAGAAGCCTTAGCCATTGAATCACATACTAGTAGGAGACGACAAGTGTGCAGTGTATTTTTTCATACCACCTGACAAGTACTACTTGGATAGTACCTGACTCCTAAGCCGTTGCCCAGATCAGCTCAGCTCATTCCCACCACTCTCACACTGCGTTCCTTCCTTGCCACCTATTCAGTAATTACTCTTCGTTGACTTGCCAGCGTCAAGTCTGTTCCTGCGGCCTTGACCAAACGACCAGCTTGTTACTTACGGTACAGCACTTCGACTAAGCAGGCCGCCCGTCATCTCCGACGCGACTACCCGCGGTGCATCAATATCGTCGACATCTACTCTAGACTTTTGCGTCTACGGTTACTCCCGCCTTCCAACCACTTCCGCTCTGCATCGATCTACCCAAAATTACGATCTGGACAGCCTCGCCCAACGTCGACTCGCGGCCCGACCCCTCCTCCCACCAGACACACAATCCCGTGCCCTTGCTTGCCAGCTGCAACACCACAACGGTCGTCGGACAATACGAATATCACCACAAACACGCGTTGCAATAAGGCAATCGATCAACCAGCACAGTGACTTGTCTTGTCAGCTAAGAGGGGTTTAATCCTTGCCTGTTCTGCCCATACACTCGACGAGCCCGCATTTGGTCACGTCTTGGTTCCTGAACTGATTTTGCTCGTCCCGTGAGCATACCGAGCGACTGGAGCTGCAATATTACGCAGTAAGCTTACCGCAACCACTTGTCGTCATCGCATCGTCGCCAGCATTATCCAGATCAATCAATCAAGTATCTAAGTAAGTGAGCCTTTCAGTTCGTCCCTTTGCATTCATACTTCGGTCCGTCTTGCGCTGAACTGTCGCCACTACCATCTTCGTCGGCGTGGTCTGCAGTCAGAATCCCTTGTTCAAGGTTCATCTTCAAACGTTTCCCACATACCAAGGTCGCCGCTGGGTGTCACGAGTGTGCTCCATCCAACACCCTGTCACTATCCCCCCGCCTGCTGCTAAGCCCACTCACGGCGCGCTAGGCTAAAGCACCATCTGATCCCCGTTGTTCGATCTCTCGCTGTCTCGACCTTACTTGGCCTTTGTGCTATTGTTGGTGCGAGACTGCCAGGAGCTTGGATCTGTTGGGTCAGAGTGCAAGAACATTTCTGCCTTTTTGATAGTCGTGGGGTACCACTTTCTGGTAAGATGATCACAAGCACTCAAGTGAGAAGACACAGAAAGCAACAAAAAGCGAACACGATGAAAGACAAAAAAAAGAACTCGAAAAAAGAAACGAGGGCCAAGATAAACCCCCCCCAAAAAAAACCCCCCCAAGAACAAAAACAAAACGATACGATTCGATCCAATAAGTCGTTACTGCGTGCTGCATGCAAGAGCAGCGCCCACACATTTCACGCACTGGCTTGAGTGGGTGCTCAGCCAGCCGTTGCCACTTCTTTTGGGCGGTCCCTCCAGCGCGGACCTGTCTTAGCGACTTTTGGCCGCCAGCTCCTCGACCTCTGCTTTTTATAACCCCATCCCGCTGCTCACCAGCTCTCACCCACCGTTTCCCCCTCCCCTCCCTTCCCCTCCGCCCCGCTCTTCTCCCAGCCTGTCCCGTGCCACCTAAAACACCTCCAATCCCCCCCTTCGGTTTTCCCTTTGTTTCCCCAGATACCCTTGGCTTTCCATTCTGGTCTCCGTTGTCGTGGTCCTCGACATCGACTTACAAAGTCCAGTTGGTAAGCCGTCAAGCGTCGCGCACGAACTTTGCCGGCTCAATTCCCTCACCGACTGCCTGCGACATTTCATATCGAGTTGCCCGCGCCCGACCGTGCAATACCGTCGACATCACGGCGACCGCCACGTCTCTGCTTAAGCTCATCATCTGCAACATCCTACTGCAACAAGTTGCTTGGGCACCAGCTTTGGCTCGACATCGATACCAAGCTACGAAACCTGCTTGATCCTACCCGTCGGCTTCAATCTAACCCGTCTCCGTAATTGGATAAGATCATTCGCCAATCAGGGACCCCGCCAAGTTAACTACACAATCCCCTCATCGGCTGAAATCCGATTGTAACTCTGCTTCGCCCGTATCAAATCTAAACTACCATTGATTCGGTTGGCCGTTCTGACCATGTCGTCTAATCGACCAGGTGCCTTCAACAGCTTGAGGATGGGAGGTAAGTTGCTTTCAGTTCGATTAAGCTTTCTCGTCCCGCAGAGTCCCCAGCAAGGAGGGCTGACATAGCTAATCGCCGTTCAAATAGAGGTTGTTCGCGAAAAAGTCCAGGATGGGATCACTGGGGAAACCCGGGATCTGCAGTACACGCAATGCAAGATCGTGGGAAACGGTTCCTTTGGTGTGGTTTTCCAGACGAAGCTTTCTCCTTCTGGGGAAGATGCTGCCATCAAGCGTGTCCTACAGGACAAAAGATTCAAGGTAACTCAACTCGTGGTATATAGTATGCCAGCGCTGTTCTAACAAGCTTTTATCAGAACCGCGAACTCCAGATTATGCGCATCGTCCGTCACCCCAACATTGTTCAGCTCAAGGCCTTTTACTACTCCAACGGTGAACGTGTAAGTTTTTCGCGTGCTGCTGCGCTGATCATCGCTGACCTTCTTGCTCCAGAAAGATGAAGTCTACCTCAACCTTGTCCAAGAGTTTGTCCCCGAGACTGTTTACCGTGCTTCTCGATTCTTTAACAAGATGAAGACAACCATGCCCACCCTTGAGGTAAAGCTGTACATCTACCAGCTATTCAGGGCCTTGGCCTACATCCATTCCCAAGGCATTTGCCACCGCGACATCAAGCCTCAGAACCTTCTCCTTGATCCCAACAGCGGAATTCTTAAGCTTTGTGATTTTGGAAGTGCTAAGATTCTCGTCGAAAACGAGCCCAATGTTTCTTACATCTGCTCGCGATACTACCGCGCTCCGGAGCTCATCTTTGGTGCAACTAATTATACCACCAAAATCGGTAAGAACTACTCACATAATTTCTTCTGCCTTAATGCGACGCTGACAAAAAGGCCAGATGTATGGTCGACGGGATGCGTGATGGCCGAACTTATGCTTGGCCAGCCTCTGTTCCCTGGCGAGTCTGGCATCGATCAACTAGTCGAGATCATCAAGGTTCTTGGCACCCCGACGCGTGAACAGATACGGACAATGAACCCCAACTACATGGAGCACAAATTCCCCCAGATTAAGCCCCATCCCTTCAATAAGGTCTTCCGCAAGGCCGATGGCAACGCGATCGACCTCATTGCCCGATTGCTTGAGTATACGCCCACAGAGCGACAGGCTGCCGTTGACGCCATGGTTCACCCTTTCTTCGATGAGCTCCGAGACCCCAGCACGAAGCTGCCCGACTCGAGACATGGATCTGGACAACTACGGGAACTGCCTGCACTATTTGACTTTAACCGCCACGGTATGTCGGACATCTTGCAACCAAGAGTTGCCAAATAACCGAAGAAAAAGTGCGATGTAGCTGATATGTGATATGCCCTCTAGAACTCTCCATCGCGCCAAACCTCAACCACAAGCTGGTACCCCCCCACATCCGACCCACGCTTGCATCTCAAGGGCTAGATATCGATAACTTCACGCCTCTGTCGAAGCAGGAGATGATGGCCAAACTTGATTAAGATTGCTCGTGCTGAGAGGGGCTTGCGAGGCTTTATACTGCACTCCCTACGGCTCTTCGTGGCTCTGGAAGCGACCTGCCTCCTTCGCCCCCGCGCATCGATCTGAACGTAGATGTTTGGGGGTGATTTGGCCGACGGCCGAAGCCGGGTCAGCAATTGGATGGTGGGCGGATGAGCTTCGATGCTGATCATTGTCAGACCCGGGTATACTACTGCGTGCCTCGGGTGCCGAAGGCAGACAAGATGACTAGTGTGTATGTGTGCGGGTGTGTGTTCTCTGGGAAGCGTTGAGGTATTTCCCGATAGGGATGGGAACGGGCGTCACGCATGCCCCTATCTGTGCCAGCTCTTGTGTGCGGCGGAAAGCAACCACCACGAGGGAGGGCTACGTTGATGCAAAGCCGTGGGAAATCACGTTTCTAGACCGCGTTTCGATGCATAACAGATCAGGGCTGGTGCTTTTCGTTATTTGCGTCTCTTGAATGGGTCGGGCTGCTACTGTGGAAGGCAAGGCGTGGGGTGAACATCACTTGTCTTTACATTTGGTGAATTGTTATGGGTTGCGAGAGTTGTGAGGCTACCTCAATCTCAAGCTTGTTTTAGGCGCCGGGTTCATGTTAAAAACGCTCGGTCTTACTAGGCTAACGGAGAACAAGCCAGCCATCGATATCGTTTTCAGATGTCGCGATGGAGTTTTATCAATTGAAACCGACCATGAATCGTAGTCTTGAGGAACCTTTCTCTTATGGAAGCATATTTGCACTGAAGCCTTGGACGGCCCAGAAACGTTGAGGAGGGAACGGGTAACTGACAAAAGGCTTACGAGCAGAAACCGCGCTCAGATATGTGTGTACAATACAATGATGCTTCTTGTCGTTTCTCTTATGACCAGTTTCCCACAATACTGTCACTGTTGTAGGCACAAACATTGCCGCTACGACCTGCAACCAGCCTCGACTTGTTTAAGTCGAGAGACGAGTTGGAGTATCGGCATACATAACGAGTGCATCTGAATCGAAGTCCAAACCCTTGCAAGGTGGTTAGGGGACCGAAAAGCTTCCTGCCTTAGGCATGAAGTCTAGACTAGGCTAGTGACATAGCCGGCCGTGCCTACCGAGCGTACTATCTAATAATACAGTGAGCCTAGGCACGCCGCGACCACTGACCTGCGCTTAAGCTCCTGCAGGCAGCTTTTCTTTAAGCTTGACAATCCCTGTGCCTTCCACCTTTTATGAGCGTCCGTTGAACGAGCATCTACTGACGCGTCAACACCCTTACGCTTCTGTGACTGAGACGAGCACAATGGCAGACTACGATCGTCGTTCCGGCGGTTACAATCGCAAAAGGAGATACCGAGGTGAGCTTCAACGCGATTGCGCTCGTGAGATCAAAGCGAATAGAGAGGGAGCCGTAGTGCGCTGACACGATTCATCTTCTTGTAGACGACGATGACCACTACGACCGCCGACAACAGCGCAGACGAGTCGACTCTGCGCCTCTACCCGTGCGGGTTCGAAGACAGCTCCTCAGTATTGCCGATTCTCCCTTGCGACGATGGAGCGAGGAGGTTCAATCCATTGCCCAGATGGTTGCCGACAACTACGACGACGAGAACCTCCGCAACACCTTTATCGATCTGGTGATGCAGCTCGTTGTTGAGCAGCCCCTCAAGACGCCATTTGTTGCTGCCGTCGTGCTCTGCATCAACACGCTGAAGCCGGAGCTCGTCGACGAGGTGCTGGCACGTGTGGCTCAAGCTACGGAGAGCAGGATTAGCCAGGGCGAGTGGCGCGATGTCAAGCTCCATCTAAAGTTGCTGGGTTGCTTGCAGAGCTTGCTGGAAGGCGACGGCTTGTTTCCGGTGTTGGAGGAGCTGTTTAACCGCGCTGCGGACCTGCAGACGGCCAGCTCAGACGATGTGAGCTCCACCGCTGATGCACGCTTCACCCATCTGTGAACCAGGGTACTAACGAAGTGATAGACTATCGGAACGGAGCTTGTGAAGATCATTCTGCTCACAATCCCATATATCATGATTTCAGCACCTGGGACGTTCCAGCAAAAGGCTGCCGACTTGATGGAGAAGACCGACATTATCGCGTCCGAACCTCATGCGCTTCAGGCTTTGGTGGATCCCTACCACCCCGATGCCGGAACTGAGAGCCCTGGAGCATCGCTCAGTGTGAGCATGCTTCTTCAGAAGCAATTGCAGGCTGAGGCTGCTAATAACTGGGAGTTGGCCTGCCTCCCTCGGCCATGGCAGTTACCTCTCGAGGACATCGAGGCCCAGGATAGGCTATCCAATGCGCCAAAGCACGCGCTTCCCACCATTGCAATTCCTGCGACTGTTGTGCAAGGACCTCAAGCGTTATTCCCCGAGATCTATTTCTCCGTCTACTCTGGTGGCGACGTCCCATCCGTCCCACCTGTGACAAGCGTCGCCGCTTCCCTCATCCGAGACGGCTTAGCCGATACCATTAACATTCTCAACATCAACCGAAATGTTACTGCACGATACTTGATGGACCTAGATTGCTATTTCGCCGAGGGTACGTTTGTCAAACGCGCGACGCCATTCGACGAACTCCCAAACCAGCCTGCTGGTCGATCAACATGGAAACCCGAAGATGTTGCGGTTGACACTGTCTTCTCGCAGCTGTTCCAGCTGCCCACTCCCGAGTGTAAGCTTGTGTACTACCACTCTGTCCTCACCGAGGCTTGTAAGCTGGCGCCTGCTGCCATCGCCCCGAGCTTGGGCCGTGCCATCCGCTACCTGTATCGGAACAGCCCCAAGATGGACTTGGAGTTAAGCTATCGATTCCTGGACTGGTTCTCACATCATCTAAGCAACTTCGGATTTACGTGGAAATGGGCTGAGTGGTCTGATGACGCCAGTCTGCCTGATTTGAACCCATTGAAGTGGTTCCTTCGGGGCGCTCTGGATAAGGAGGTCCGACTGAGCTTCGCGCAGAGAATCCAAAAGACCCTTCCAGAACAGTATCAGCCTATGGTTGGACCAGAGAAGGAGAAGGATGTGCCTGATTTTAAGTTTAGCAGCCCTGGTAAGTGACCAAAACATTGGCTCAAATTCATTCGACAACTAACAGATTCGCAGACACACCCTTCTCGAAAGAGGGCCAGGAAATTGGCGCTCTTCTACGACGCAAGGCTCCCGATGAAGAATTCCAGCCAATCATTGACAGCATTCAGTCGCAAGCCTCTGAGCATGCGCTCGACCCCATAGTTGCCAGCACCGATGTCTTCATGACGGCCGTCTGCTGGGTCGGTTCTAAGTCACTCAGCCATGTTCTGGCTTGCATTGACCGAACGAAGACTCGTCTCCTCGGAGCCGGATCTGTCTCAGAGGCTGCACGCGCCCAGATCATATCGGCTGTCATGGCCTACTGGCACGCGCACCCGGGCGTTGCACTCTCCATCCTCGAGAAGCTCCTCAACTACTCCATCATCACGCCCTTCTCCGTTGTAGACTGGGCTCTTGTCTCCAGCACGCCTGCTAATGGTACCGAGCGTGGCGACTCCCTCGCCCACCCACACATCTTTGAGCTCATCCACAACACCATTTCCAAGGTGACAAGGCGCTCCCGCCAGGTCCTCGTTTCATCCGACGCGGATACCGAAACAAAACAGAAGGAAGCGCAGTCTACGGGTGACTTGTTCCGCGCCATGACAGATGCACTCGAGAGCTGGGCGAACGGTAACAAAGATGAGCTGATGGAGACAGCTGATGGATCGAGTGACCGCGAGGCTATGCTTCAACGATGGGGACAGCGCTGGCTGCGCGTGTACAAGCGCCGGGGTGCCATCGAAGAGACATTTGCTATCGAGGCAGCCAAGGACCGTATGGAGACAGACAAGGCAGATGGAGCGGACGGCAACTAGAATGCGTCATTTTCAAGACTCTATATAGGTTGGTAACAGGAATAACTAGTGCTCGGGATGGGATTGCTTCCGCTGGGGGATCTTATATATTGGTTTTACAGTGCTTCTACAAAATCTGAAAGGTTACAAAAAAGGGAGGGTGAATAGAAATTCGAGAGAAGTTCGTATGGTCGTTTCATCATTGAGGTTTGAATGTTGTGGCTATCATTTATCGAGGATGTGTATGAGCGTCTTCTTTCATAGCTCAGCTACCAATGTAGCGACTATGAGGGCGATCCACTTTCTAGACTTACCAGTCAGCCCTTCATCTTGCGTTGTTGGTACATATTATTAGACAATGAAGAGCTAATTCGAGCCTGGAAAGAGCCCGCGTAGTTTCCAAGCATGGAGGCGTAGCCAATACACACGCTCTCAGCAAAGCAAGTGTATTTCGGATACTCGCCACTCCATACATCTTCAACTCTCCATTCCTGAGCCCTTGCTTCTTCGGAGCCAACTATGTTTCCATGGTCTACCCAGAAGTATGCGTAATCGACTACCAACGCCAGTATTGCATCGTATTGTTATATTCATTGAAGGAGGGCAAGGGCAATTGTATTGGGCGGGTGGCGTCACGTGCTCACCGCCTGATCGGCTCTGGGAGGAAGCATGTACAAGCTACAGCAATGCATTTCGCTTGATCGGCTCTGGGAGTAGCACACCGTTGACGACATTTTGCTTGTTTGCCTGGGCTTTCTCGCCGATCGCTTTAAGCTTGTCGATGAGGTGACTAATCATTTGTTAGTTTCGCGATTCCGTCTGAAACAGGGCGGGGACGTCTGCGGTGTTGGTTGATGAAATGAAGGAAGTTTTGCGAGGTAGATTCACTTGAATCGATAGCTTCTCCCGGTAGATTGCCAGATGGCAAGACAGGGTTGACATTGGGGGTGTTGCCACTCGCAACTGCAGAAGGGGGGGAATCGACGAGTATGAGATAAGGGGGGGAAGTAGGCATACTTGATAGGGAGATGGCCACGACTCTCAGTCATGGCGAGGTTGACTCTATTGAGTTGGTCATCATGCTGCTGGAAATGTCGCTTGATACGTTCCTGGCAACGCTCAACGTCGCCACCACGAACAATGTATCCGCAGCCATCCTGGTCGCAGATCCAGGTCTCATGCGGTCCATGCGGCACGCTTGAGGGGATCTTGTCTGCTCGAATGACAATCTTGATAGGCTCATCTTCCAGCAGGCCAACCGTTTTGTTCTCGGCCGAGCTTGCATCATCTGCCATGGCCTCCATGGTCCCGTCTCCATCATGATCCTCATCACCATCATCGTTCTCATCACTTAGGTGGTGCGACCTTTTGGCCACCGACTCTTCCCAATCCGACTCCGAGTCCTCCAAGTCAGGATGAACTCGCTTCCTACTCCCCGTGGCCAGGCGCAGAGTTGACTTCTTACCAGAGCGTCGACCGGGCAAACTTAGTCCCTTACCAGCCCTCACAGATGATCCAGTGTTGATGCTCGAGGCATCACCTTCCATGACCAGTGGCGCTGGAACTGCTGCCTGAGCCAAAGCGGCAGTGATCCTTGTTTTCTTGGATGGCCTGTCCAACTTCTTGCGAGGAACGATGCGATACGGGAATTGCGATCTAGGGATAGCGATGGGCTCAAAAGGCTCATTCGCCAGCACTTTCAGCGTCTCGTAGAAACCGTGTCCTTCAAACTTGTCACTGTCGAGAATCTGTAAGAGCTCGGCAGCATGATAGTGGAAAACTTCTTCGACCGGGATCTTGTAAGAGGCAGTGACTTGACTCCTAAAATTTGGCCACTTATACTTGAAGTAAATCTTATTAACAGTACTTGAGTAGGTCATGCCATGCTTGGATCTGCCTATCTCATTGTAGGCCCAGTCAATAGCTCTTAGCAAAGAGTTCAAAACTGGTTCGTCGTTGTCGTCGTCGTCGTCGTCGTCGTCAATGCTGATGTAGGTAGCTTCTGATAGTTCGCTACCGTTAGTAGCAACCGCAGGACGAAAGGCGGCAGGCTGAACGTGGTCAATTGCAACCGGGGATTTATGCTTTGGGTTTGTATCTGCGCGAGGAATGGACGGCTGTCTGGCTTTGACCTCGGGGGTATGATTGGGGCGAGTGATTGACGGAGTGGATGATGCATTACGGGTTCCCGATGTCAGCGGTTGAACAGCAGGAGATGGTTCCTTTTGCTCTGGCGGCGACAGAGGGAGGGTTGGAGGGTTTAGCAGACGATTCCGAGCCTCCGAATGGAGGTCCTGTAGCCACTTGTAAGCAGAGCACCTAAACAAGGCGATCCAGCTACTTACAGGGTGTCTAGTGACCATCCATTTGTGAAATGCGGTTGGTCTCCAGTCGAACTGATTAGGATCTTCCTGGGTGAATTGAGTAATCAGGAACGGGGCGTGCTCCTGACATCTCTCCTGCACTTCTTCAATCGTTGATCCGTCGCCAAGGCGAGAAGAATACTAGAGAATATTAACATCACAGCGCGATGTGAGATTGACAAGGAAATAGAAGGGTGTACCTTATGAAAGACACTCTTAAGCTGGTTCATCAACTTCCCTTTCCTTACTTTCGTAGTCGGCATATCACTGTAAATATCCATGACCTGGTGGTAAAGCGAAGTAGCCTCGCACATCTTGTTGTAGATGGGCGTATAAGCAGGTGAGGGATCGATCGTGTACCATCCAGCCTTGCCAGAAACCCAGATCGTAAGCTGGCCGTGCTCGTCAGTTCCCAGCGAGTACAAGGTGTTATGCTGAACCTCGATTGGGATCGAAGAACGGACCCTCATGATGACTGCCGATCGGTTAGTGAACAGAGCTCGCCAAAGGGTGAGGGAGATGTGGCTTGGGTAGGCGCACGGCGTGATCTTTGGACATCGGTATTGATGACGAGGTTGCCGCGAATGATAAAGGGGCCTCTGGTGATGACATCGAGAGCATTCTCGAGGGTATGGCCATCTTTGTTTAGTATTACGACGTCCTCGAGGTCGAAGGTCGGCCAATCATCAATGGTCATGTCCTTTGCGACCGATCTGAGAACGGAGGCTTCCTTGCGATACTGTATGCGAGCTTCGTCCTCAGTTTCCACGCTAGACGTCGACGCCCGACGAGTGCGTCCAGTCATTTCAAAGTTCACCTCCAGCCAGGAAGAATGCGTATTTGATAGCTCTCAGGCGCAAGAGTTCGATCGAGGGATGAAGAACAACAGCCGGGTGCAGGGATTCGTTTCAATCACGGCCGAGTGGGCAGGGTGGTGAAGCACCGCGATGGGCGGCGTTTGAGCTTGAGGATGCGTCGGGCAGCGGGATCGAGAATGAGCGACAAGGACGAGACATAGCTAGCGCTTGTAAGCTACTACCAAATCTCGAATCGTGAAAGATCCAAGTCGCAGTGTCAGTGTCGAAGGTTGACGCACGTCGTGAGTGAGAAGAGCAAGAGCAGGAACAATCGACCTTCGCGTGCACCCGCGTACAGTACCAAGATCGGTAACTTTTGTTGCAACGTTATGTACAGTAGATTTTTGGTCTCTACGGGGGCAACGCGCCTGATCTATAGTGGGGATTGAACTTCTTCAGCGGGTCGCGTAAAGTCCCTGAGGCCTCGGTACAGCAACGCTCTAGGTGACCAATTAGGTGCTTAAGATAGCGGTCCAGGTGCAGTTTTATACTTCCCCAAGTCGACGGGGAAAAAAAAGTCGACTCGAATACTACCGCTCCACACTCCTTTGCGCCCCCGGATTTCCCTTGGGCTTTCCGTCTCTTCTCTTTGTCCCATACTGATACTCCTCCTTATCACGGGGGACGTTCGTATGCGATATCCCGGCAAAGTCTTCAAGATGGCGTCGGACGTTGTCCGGGAAGGTGTCTTTGGTACGTCCTCGCCAAGTTTGTTTGGCAATGCAACAGTTGTAATCTTGCGATGCGATGCGATTGCAACTGCGACTGCGACGTGGGAACTTCAAGACTGACATGACTGCTCTACCTCTAGCCATAAACAAGCCCTGCGGTATCAGCTCGGCTCAAGTCGTCCGCGAGTGCCAAAAAGTCTTCAACCCCTCCGCATTCTTCAAGCCCTTGATCGATATCGAGGTTGCTAAGCGCGTTCAAGAGTCTGGCAAGCAACAAGCCCGTCGCAAGCTGCTCAAGAGGGCTTCCCAGGTCAAGATCGGCCATGGCGGCACTCTCGACCCCCTCGCTACCGGCGTTCTCATCCTTGCCATCGGCTCCGCCACCAAGCAGCTTCCCCAGTTCCTTCAGTGCACCAAGACGTACGAGACGGTCGTCCTGTTCGGCGCCAGCAGCGATACCTACGACAGGGTTGGTCGAATCCTCACAAAGCGACCCTACGACCACATCACCAGGGACAAGGTTGAGAAGGAACTCGCCAGAATGAAGGGTGTGCAGACGCAGATCCCGCCCTTGTACTCTGCGCTCAAGATGAACGGCAAGCCCCTTTACGAATATGCCCGCGAGGGAAAGCCCATCCCCCGAGAGATCGAAGGTCGTGAAGTCGAAGTAAAGGATATCGAGCTGGTTGAGTGGTATGAGCCTGGGAAGCACGACTTCCGCTGGCCCACGGAAGAGGCCGAGGCTGCTGAGCGGAACCTGGCCGAGCAGGTCTGGCGAGTCAAGAAGATGCAAGAGACGGGAAACAAGAAGCTCAGCCCCGAGGAGAAGGAGGAGGATGATCAGGCATTGGCCGCGCACGAGTCCTTCAAGCGCAAGTTCGAGCAGCGCCAAGACGACCTCATAAGGGATGCGCCGTCGAAGCGCTCGAAGAAGTCGAAGGAGCCTCCCTTGATGTCCGGCGCGCTTGGCCAGCTTCCTCAACCCACATACTCTGACCGAGGCAACAACCTGGTTCCCGACGCTCCTGACAAGGACTCGCCTCCCCCATGGAGCGACAAGGGCCCGCCCGCCGTCAAGGTTCGACTGACAGTCACGTCGGGTTTCTACGTCCGCAGCTTTTGCCATGACTTGGGCGCCAAGCTCGACTCGGCGGCCCTCATGTCTGAGCTATGTCGATCTCGTCAGAGAGACTTCGCTGTCGGCAACGCTAACTGCCTTGAGTTTGAAGACTTGGCCAAGGGCGAAGAAGTCTGGGGTCCAAAGGTCGCCGATATGCTCGCGAAATGGAACGAAAAACCCGAGGCTAAATCGCCCGCCAAGCAAACGTCGTATTCTTCACCTCCTCGCTCCCCTCCTCACAACCCCTCCGGTGCGAGCTCACCAAAGCAAGACGAGTCTCGCAACAAGAGCCGCGACAACAGCCCCTCGCGACAGCAGACCAAAGGCGAGAAGCGAAGACGATCAGATTCACCAGATGCAGCTGATGCCCGACCGCGCAAAAGTGCCAACGTAGAAGCAACCATCGAAAAGGCAGAACGGCCCAGTAGCCGGGGCCGATCCGATGACGAAAAATCATGGAATGGGATCGAGGATTAGAGGTCCCGAGGCTAACTACCTAGTGTGAGTGTTGCTACTCTGCATCGTTCATGGTTGTCTTTGCAACGCAACGCACAAGAAAGAGTTGGGGTTTTATCGAAGTTCATCGTTAGATGAAGACTTCTCACAAGGCCTGTAACGGCCTTGTCAAGAGAGAAAGAGAAAGAGAAAAAGAAAACATACTAAGAAAGCATATAGTTGTCTGCCAGAGGAGAAGCAACGGACTCGGGATTCCCCCCTGCTTTTCACCCATGAAAGCGAGCGATATGGATGGTAGATTAGATACTGACAGAGTAAGCCGTGCAAGGAAAGGTTACGTTTAGACATTTCAACCATCGCTTTTTAAAGAAATGGATCAAGCTGAATTCTCGTTACGGTGTAATTTGCCATTAAGTATGTCGTATATGAATAAGCTCATTAAGATAAACCCCTACTTGTCCCGTGATCGTAGCTGCGTTGTCCGTACCTCCCTGTCCGCGGTTGACCATTACCCCTGGCCGGCTCTTGAAGCCCGGTCACTCTGTATGTTATGCTATGCCGCGCTAATTCTGAATCCTCAGATACGAAGGAAAAGTGTTCTACAGGCCGAGGTAAGTGACAGAAGTCAAATACGAAGAAGCAGTCCCAAATCGTACAGGCTAACCGATTCCTTTGCCGTCCCGGGTTCTCGAATGTATCGTAAATCTCGTTACGTTGCTCATACCTAGCTTAGCTCCTGTGATTCATTCTCGTGTTTCTTTTTGCTTTCCATGTGATTGTCTTCAATGTGTTTGCTTTCGCGATGTTCTTGTCGCGTCTTCTCATTCTCGTCGTGGTCGCTCCTGTAGTCGCTCTCGTCATCACTGCTCTTCTCCTCATCATCCCCGCCCTCGCCGCCGTTCTCAGGCTTCACCTCCACCTCCTCTGCCAACAATATCTTCACTCTCTCAATTCTTGCCATCGCCCCTTCTAAAGTATCCAGCCTCCTCCTTTTCTCCACGTCTCTCTTTTCCAGCTCCCCAACCCTCTCCTCGAGCTTTGCCCGCGCACGCCTCTCGTCGGCCACCATCTCGTTCGCTTGCTCAAATAGCGCGGCGCTCAACTCTTCAATTTCGCGGCTCGTGGCAGCCACCTTTCCTTCTGCCTCCTTGCGCAGGTTCTGTTCGCGATTCAACGCTTCTTGCAGGTCTTCGGCTGACGGAGATGGAGGTGGTAAAAGTATGGCAGAAGAATTGAAGCTGGTATTGAGAGCACGGAGATCGGAAGTCGATTTGCGCGCCCCAGGAAATCCCGAAAGACGGGACATGCTCGCCTGAAATAAGGACATGCGCTTCGGCTCCTGGACAGCAGTCGCGGGGCGAGGTGATAGCTCTGCTAGTTGCCGACGTTCTTGCGAGTGTTGCGAGTGCGGTCGCTGCTGTTGCTCTACGTCTGAGTTGGAAAGTGGCGGGCTCTTTGGAAGCTGGGCGCGAAGCTTAACCAGCTCATCTTCATAGTCTGCCCATCGATCGATGGCGGCGGAGGCCTTTTCATTGAGCATGCGGACTTGACTTTCGAGCTCGACAATGCGCGCTTGAGCGTCAAAGAGCTCGGCCTGTGTGCGGTCTAGAGGGTGGATTGTAAAGCCGCATCCTGGGCAGCAGGCGGAGGAAGGGGGATCGACTGAAAGTGTTGGCGTGGCCATCGTCATGACCATTGTCGTGGACATGGCGGGGCTACCTGTTGGTGATGTTGATGGTGCTTTTTCGGTCGATCGTTCAAAGCTGAAGAGTATCTTCGGATAGATTATGGTACAGAGTCAAGTCGTTGTTGGCTTCACTCGCTTGTTTATGTCGAAAGAGAGGAAATGCGGTTGTAGCTCGTGCGTTGTAAGAAGACGGGACGCTGGGGGTGTTTAATTCAAAGCTTCTGAAGGGAGTATCCCTGCCCTACCCTTCTTGCCTTAATTGGCTACAGACTGACAGTGGCTTAAATACCAAAATAGATTTCGGGTGGAAGTGGCGCATGCCTATCTTGAAATCTCGTTCCTGTTAGTTTCGATATAACATATGACTACTGTACCTACCGCTTAAAATTTTTTTTTTTTTTTGCTACTGCTAAGCCACTCTAACGCAGGAGCAAGCAACCTCTTGCGACAACACAGGATGTACAGGATTGTGTTCACGTTACCGAGTTGCGATCGCTGCGCCCTTGGTAGGTAGTTGATCCTCTAGGTACCTCGCACCTGGGTACGTACTATTGTGGCGCCGAGCGCCACTAAAGGTTTTGTCGTTGAATAGACGCAATTATTACATAAAGTGCCGTACTTTTAAGGATGGGTCATCAATCACGAAATCTCGATTAGATACGAGCAGTTTGTATTACACTTATTTCCGCTAAAATGGTATCATGTGTCATTGAGCTTCTTAAATAATTCATGGCATAGCCGGGCATTCCCTAAAGGATGCTGCGGGTGATTTTCCTCCCGATGTTGGCGTCAGGCGCTTTTGCGAAAGGCCCATGTTGGTTCACATCGCGTGCCATTGCTGGATGGTGCTCCCATTCTTCATGCATCGCATCGCAGAACCTTGCCAGGCAGTCCATCATATGAGCAAAATTGAGAGCCCGGCCTGAAGTGAGACCTTGTCCCCAGCTGTTTAGCCAGCAGCATTCCAACGGTCGAGGCAATAGTCGAGGCAACGGTCAAGGTTCGTAACGAAATACTTTCGCTCAGCTCGGCTTCGCGACCTTTCTAGGTTCGCTGATGTTTGTTTCGGGGTCCTTATACTCCTTCCAACTCACAGGCACCATGTCGTTGCCTACCTCACTCGTAGCCATGATGACTCCCAACTCGTTTGACGCTGTTGACAGGTAGTAATTTGCCTGATCACCAAGTGAGATCTGTGTGTAAAAAAAAAGGGATTAGCACTAGCCGAAGTCTGGCACGCAATCGAATGACTTGTCTTACCACCTGAGCCCGCACAATGTCGCCGGGCTTAAACGACTCGTAAATCTTGACTTTGTCCTTCTCCGTCGCCCGCACATCCTGTACTCGAATAACACCCTGCCACTCCGTCTGCAGCACAGTGTCACCGACCTGCTGTATAACGACAATGGCTTGCCTCGGCATCAGGCGCACCACGCGCGCAAGCACCACATTGTCAACATCCGGCAAGATCTCGCGCCGACGGCCATGTCGAGATACGGTGATGGTGGATAGCTCCTCGGTGCTGGGTGCAGTAATCTTATTAAGTCGCTTGGCCGGGCCAGGGACCTTAGCCGGAGGGATGATTGTGACTTGGCCGAGGAGGGAGGAGACGACGTTGCCTTCGTAGACGTGGGTGCCAGCACCGGGCGCATACTTGGATCGCGAGCCGAGTATCTTGCCAGGTAGGCCGATCTGAGGGACGTCTTCGACGGCCATGGTGGCGCGAATGTATGGGAAACACGAGTAGATAGGTATTCGAGTACTTTTCCGAAAGGTCAAATTACGTGGCAGTCGGTTCGATACTGTGATGGTGGTTTCTCAGCCTTGCAGAATATCCTTCAGCAACTTCACTTTCTCATCTCAGCCTCTGTATCAATTGCAGAGCTTGTTGCAGCCCCCACCAGCTAGAAAAGTGGGACCAAGGTCATGGCTGGCACGTGATACTCTACTATCAAGTGGGCTATCAAGTGGGAGTGGGTCCTGGTTCCCAGTTTCCAAAGGACCTACTCTGCCGAGCCGGCACCGAGCTGAGTAGCTCCCACGTAAATACATACGTTCACTCATTCCCTTCATCATGCTTGATATGGACAAAGTCTCTGCTCGCGGGTGATAAATTGGGCGAGAGGTGGAAGAACTCGGCGGTAGTAGATATGGGGCTGGAATAGGCGTAGCTAGCGTTTTCAGTCAGGAGGCCAATAGCCTAATAAAGTTTCCTGGCTTACTGTTACGGTACGCACCAAAGTTCAAACTTCGTTGCTTCGTACCGTTAATCGCCGTTACATCCGGCTGCTCGATGGAACTCTGTACCTGGATGGCACGGACGCTCCCATTATCCCCGGCTTACACCGCGTTCTTTTGCTGCAAGATCTGTGCTCGAGATAATGCAAGCGTCGGTGTATTTATTTCAGTATTATAGGATTCGCTTGTTTCCCAAATAGTGAATCTGGCGTCTAGGCACGCTGAGAGGTAGAGGATCCTCGGGTCATCGCGCGTTGATCCGGCCGAGTTGCGCTTCTGCGACACACCCCAGCCTTCTCATTCGCGGCTAATCTTTCACATCGGATCAGACCATCTCCACTACTAGAAACTTCTAGCCAATCAAAGTTGAATTCGGAAATATCATCCGGTCGAATCGATCCATTTCAGATTTCGCCCCACACTTGTCCCGGCCGCCCGTTTTTTTTTTGGGAAGGAAGATGCTGGACTTTCTCGTACTCGCTTTTTGAAGAGTGAGAAGTTGTCTAATAGCGATAACACGCGGTTATCTTTGGAGAGCAAGATCCATGCAAGTGCGGGTGCCGTGCTATCCGTCAGATTCTCTTACCTGCCCTTTTTGATGTTCGGGTCCTTCATCCTTCATCGGTAGTACTTTACAGACTACATGTACAGAGTAAGTAGCAGCCTACGTCTCCAGCAATGTAGTTGGTGAAACCAAGTGGACTCGTAATTGACTTCCTACTTTAAGGATACTTCCTGAGTTGATAGCTAGCATTAGCAATTACTAGCTGCCTAAAGTAAACTGGCAGCTGGTGTCCGCCCTACTTGCCTTCTCCTCTTAACTCAGACTAACTAACTCGATCCCAACGTCATGTATTTCTCGATTCGCCTGCTTTGTAATCCCAGCAACGCTGTCCCTGGTCTAACAGAATATCCACACTCTAACCTGTTCGCCTTGATACTCTAACCTGTTCGCCTTGGTACTCTAACCTGTTTGCCTTGGTACTTTAGAGCAAGTATGGACTGCTCGGTTAGTTACTCCGCAAGCTTTCATTAGGAGTCATCAGATCGTCCATCGGACTTTACAACAAACCTCCGCTGTTCCCTTGTACTCTATCCTCTTCATTAACCTTAGCTATTAAGTTATATTGCTCCTGGTCCCACACTAAATCAACCTTCCCCAGATCTGCTTCAACGCCGAGTCCTCATCTCAAGCCTTTGTTTCGTAAAGGTCCAGTCCTGATCTTGACTCACTCTTTTTCGGGATAGTCTGGGTCCTCAAGCATTATATCGGCTCCCTTCAAACTCAGAGATAACCAAAGTCGTCCCACCTCCTGCTGCGGTGGATGTTACCCGCCCTCGATCGCTCTTCAAGTCCTCCTTCCGTAGAAAGCGACAATCCAGAGATTTGCCACAACTCTATCCACTTCTCCTACTTTGCAAGCAACCATGGCAGGTCCCGGACCAAAAGAAATCGAAGCCAGGGGGCTCCAGGCAGATGGGCTGCAGGCCCCAGATACCCAAGCTGCCGCCATGCAGCCTACGGCAGAGGATCCTCCAACACCAGTGACCGAGGATCGCAGTGACGAGATCCATGAGAAAGAGGAACACGATAGAAGTCCAAGTGGAAGCGAGAGTCTCGAAAACGGAAAAGAACCCAAACATGAGGTACTCGGGATGACCTGGTCGAGTACATCGGCAGCGTCAACGCTCACTCAGACACCAAACACTCAACCTATTTCACATCAGAAGAAATGGTATCAGACCCCGAATCCCTTTCGATGGACAGCACCACCTCCAATTCCCACAGAGAAAGAAGTTAGCCGGGAGTATCAAGCCGGCTTTTTCAGCAAGTTGACGTTTCAATGGATGACTCCTGTGATGACGGTATGTTGAAGTCTGCCCTCGTATAATAAGAGTCAGCTACTTCATATCAGCTTACAACCCACATTTAATTCCAAGACACTTGCTAACAATCATTAGGCTGGCTATAGAAGACAATTAGACGACAAGGATATCCCTTTAGTTAACCCGAATAGGGCAGTTGAGCCACTAACGGCAAAGCTCAGAGCCTCGTTGCTTAGGCGGATTGAGAACGGAGACAAGTATCCTCTTCTCTGGTCTCTGAATGAGACTTTCTTCTTCGAGTTTTGGCTCGGAGGTTTCTGCTCTCTCTATGCGAGTATCGTCCAGGTTATCGCCCCATTTACGCTGCGATACTTGATTCAGTTCGCTACAGACGCTTGGGTCGCGAGCCGAAGCGATGCACCAGCTCCCAATATTGGTCGCGGCGTTGGCTTAGCTATCGGTGTCACGCTTATGCAATTGACCCAGAGCTTAGGCATAAACCATTTCATCTACCGCGGTATGATGGTCGGTGGCCAGATGAGAGGTGTGTTGATTGGGCTTATTTATGATAAAGCCATGGTCATCTCTGGCCGAGCCAAGGCTGGTCAAACTAAAGAACAGCCACTTCTCAAAGACCATATCAGCGAAGAAGAAGAGACGGACGCAAGCAGGAGAAAGAAGACCCGGGCGTCCACAAGGAAGGAGAAGAAGAAAAAGAGCAAGGCAAGCCAGGCTGGTCCGGACACCTCAGGCTGGAGCAATGGGCGAATCGTGACTCTCATGAGCGTCGACACTTATCGTATCGACCAAGCCATGGCTCTTTTTCACATGCTATGGACGTCCCCTATAGTCATCATACTTACTCTAGCGCTGCTTCTCGTCAACATAACCTACTCTGCCCTCGCAGGCTTCGGCCTGCTTGTCATTGGATTTCCTTTTCTCACCAAGGCGATCAAAAGCCTTTTTGTTCGCCGTCGCGCCATCAACAAGATCACTGATCAACGTGTATCATTAACCCAGGAGATCTTGCAATCGGTTCGTTTCGTCAAGTACTTTGGCTGGGAGAAGGCTTTCTTGGGCCGACTTGGGGAATACCGATCAAAGGAGATTTCTGCCATCCAAGTTCTGCTGGCCATCAGAAACGCTATCAACGCTGTCAGCATGTCGCTCCCGGTTTTCGCCTCGATGCTGTCTTTCATCACCTTCTCACTAACCCACGACAACTTAAACCCGGCTGAGATTTTCTCGTCACTTGCGCTGTTCAACGGCCTTCGAAACCCGCTGAACTTGTTGCCTCTTGTTCTTGGTCAGGTAATCGATGCGTGGTCATCGCTGAAGCGTATTGAGGACTTCCTCCGTGAGGAAGAAGTAGAAGAAGATATGACGATGGACTTGAGCGGAAAGGACGCTATCGGCCTGAAAAATGCGTCTTTCACCTGGGAGAAGGCATCATCCAACGAACCTTCTGAGATGGAAGACAAGGCAAAGGATATGCAGGTCAAGGCTAGCAAGGGTGTTGAAGTCAACAGTGCCCCTGAAAACTCAGGAGGCGAAGATTCTGCTAGCACACTCGTGGAGGAACGTGAACCGTTCAGACTTCGCGACCTTGATTTTAGCATCAACCGAAATGAGCTGGTTGCCGTCATTGGTTCTGTTGGAAGCGGAAAGACTTCGTTGCTCGCTGCCCTAGCTGGTGATATGCGAAAGACTGACGGTGATGTGGTATTTGGCGCGTCTCGAGCATATTGCCCCCAATACGCATGGATTCAGAACACGACCCTTCAAAACAACATTATTTTCGGCAAGGAGTTGAAGCCCGACTGGTATCAAGAAGTCGTCGGAGCGTAAGCTCGCCTTGAGTCTTCCTCACGGACAGTACACTGACAGTTATAGATGCGCACTTCAAGCCGATATTGACATGCTTCCTAATGGCGACCAAACTGAGATTGGCGAGCGAGGTATCACCATTTCTGGCGGCCAAAAGCAGCGTCTCAATATTGCTCGAGCCATATACTTCGATGCCGACATTGTTCTTATGGATGATCCCCTGAGTGCCGTCGACGCCCACGTTGGCCGCCATATCTTCGACAATGCCATTCTTGGGGTTATGCGCAACAAGTGCCGTATTCTAGCTACCCATCAGCTCTGGGTTCTCAACCGTTGCGACCGCATTATTTGGATGGAGAACGGTAAGATCCGAGCCATCGATACTTTTGAGAACCTGATGCGTGACCATGCTGGTTTCCAAACGCTCATGGAGACTACGGCTGTGGAAACGCAAGAGGAAAAGAAACCAGAAGCAAAGGTGGAGGTGCTTGACGAGGGTAAAAAGGAGAAGAAGCAAAAGGGGGCCGCGCTTATGCAGCAAGAAGAGCGCGCGACGTCTAGTGTGCCATGGTCCGTCTATGGTGCATACATTCGCGCTTCTGGGTCAGCCTTCAACCCCGTCCTAGTCATTGTTCTCCTCGTTCTCTCGCAGGGCGCCAACATCATGACAGGCTTGTGGCTCTCGTTTTGGACCTCGGACAAGTTCAACCTCTCGACGGGCGTCTATATTGCTATATACGCAAGTCTCGGTGTCTTGCAGGCATTTCTCATGTTTGGATTTGCGGTATCATTGTCAATTTTCGGTACGACGTCGAGTAAGATTATGCTCCGGGAAGCAGTGTACCGAGTGCTCCGCGCGCCCATGTCCTTCTTCGACACGACGCCACTAGGTCGCATCACCAACCGCTTCTCTCGAGACGTCGACGTCATGGACAACAATCTCACAGATGCTATGCGCATATTCTTCCTTATCGTCGCCATGGCATCGTCCGTCTTCATCCTCATCATCGCCTACTTCCACTGGTTCGCCATCGCCCTGGTGCCCCTATACATATTCTTCGTCCTCGCAGCCTCATTCTACCGCGCATCGGCTAGAGAAGTCAAGCGATACGAGTCCGTCCTTCGATCGACGGTCTTCGCAAAGTTTGGCGAGGGCTTGAGTGGCGTGGCCTCGATCCGGGCATACGGCCTCAAGGATCGCTTCATTAATGAGCTTCGCGAGTCTATCGACCTTATGAATAGTGCTTACTATATCACGTTTGCCAACCAGCGCTGGATATCCATGCGAATCGACATCATCGGTGTGCTGCTCGTTTTCACCGTTGCCATTCTTGTCGTTACCTCGCGCTTCTCCATCAACCCTTCCATCAGTGGCCTAGTGCTCAGTTACATCCTCACTATCGTAGGCTTGATGCAATTAGCAGTACGACAGCTTGCTGAGGTGGAAAACGCGATGAACGCCGTCGAGCGCTTGCACTACTACGGTACTCAGCTCGAAGAGGAGGCTCCTTTACATACCATTGAAGTGCGCCAGGAATGGCCCGAACGTGGCGAGATCATCTTTGACAATGTCGAGATGCGATATAGATCTGATCTACCGCTTGTTCTACAGGGTCTGTCGATGCACGTTCGTGGCGGTGAGCGTATCGGCATTGTTGGACGTACCGGAGCAGGAAAGAGTTCGATCATGAGCACCCTATTCCGGCTCGTTGAGATCTCTGGGGGACGCATCACCATCGATGGCCTCGACATATCCACCGTTGGCCTACACGACCTGCGCTCTCGTCTTGCCATCATCCCACAAGACCCTACACTATTCCGCGGTACCGTGAGAAGTAATCTTGACCCCTTCCACGAGCACACCGACCTTGAGCTCTGGTCTGCTCTGCGCCAGGCCGACCTCGTTCCTGTAAACGAGCAAGGAGACGTCACCAGTGGCGCCATCCCCAACGGTACCGCCCGTAACGACCCTTCGCGCGTACATCTCGATACCCCCGTCGAAGAAGACGGTCTCAACTTCTCCCTCGGCCAGCGCCAACTCATGGCCCTTGCACGAGCGCTCGTCCGTGGAGCACAGATCATCGTCTGCGATGAAGCCACCTCCTCTGTCGACATGGAGACGGATGGCAAGATCCAAGGTACCATCGCGACAGGTTTCCGCGGCAAGACACTGCTCTGCATCGCCCATCGTCTTCGCACAATCATCGGCTACGACCGCATCTGCGTCATGGATGCCGGTCGAATCGCCGAGCTTGATACGCCCACCGAGCTGTGGAAGCAAGGTGGCATCTTCCGCAGCATGTGTGACCGTAGTGGCATCCGTGTTGAGGATATTCGCAGCGCGAGCGAGAACTTGGGCATCTCGGTTAGGTTCACGGCGATGGAAGGCGCGCCGAGTAACCAGTAAGAATATAAAGTGCGTATTGATATTATATATATTGACGAGATGTACACGACCAGCATTTATAGCGATTTGCACACTAGGTTTAAAGGATACATGATAGAGCTTTCTGGTTAGCAATCGAGTAATTCATATCATACTTTTCACAACGCCACCACATCAGGCGTATGACCGTTGCTTCTAGGGAACGTTAAAAGACACTCTCCGTTATGGCGTCAAAAGGGGTTGAACGGTTACGTTGAAACCTTATATACGCCTCGCAACAACATTGAATGTGGAAACATTAAGGACTCCGAGTGAACTGTAGTTTACAAAGCTACGAGATATCTAAATCAAGCAAGAAGCAAGAGTAATGTCAGAACTAGTACGCTGAAGGAAACACGCTCTTAATATTAACATAACTTGCTACCTTTCGTAAGAATACCTCATAACACAATGATACTATGTACTAATAGTCGTGACCTAAACGCCGACGGTAAGCAGATCAGCACAACCCCCCCGCGCGCTGACTTCTGGACGATCTCCAGCACTTTAGATCGTTCGTAGCGAGTTGATGCTTTTATTCCAAAAGCCTCAAACAATGCTGTACAATGGCAAAGCGACACTTGTTCTGAAACGCAACAGTCGTATCCGGTACCGACTATCTGTTACCAGCATATTAATAGGTACACAATCCTGACCTGTGAATACACCCTGGGGAGCTCGAACGAGAGCAAAGAAGAAAAAGAAAGAGACAACGCTCCAGATTCGCCTACGCCACTCCCAAACTCGAAAAGTGATCAAAGCCGTTATAGTTTACGGTTGAAAAGCCCATGGCTATGTATCGAGATACATGTATGCCGTGTTCTCACCATCTCAAATTCGAGGCAGCGTTTTAGAATCGGTTACTCATTCCGTCGGGAGGGTTGCTGCCGTACGGCGATTGCCGAAGACCACCAGCTCCGGGTGAGTGCTGATGAGGTGAGTTGTTTGAATCATCAGCAAGCAGGTTGTCAAGGAAGGCACTAGGCGCTCGCTGACCGGGAGTTTGAGATAGGTTAAGCGAGCTGGAGCTAATGTCACGGCGGGCGTTGAAACCAGGAGACTCGGGCGGCGTCTGTGACAAGGTGTGGCGCGACGAATTGCCGTGATGGCCACGCGAATCAGGACGTAAGTTGGCCAAGCCGATTGGCTGATCGTTACCACCGGGCGAGCTGCTGCTGGCGGCGTAGAAACCCGGGGGCAGGAAAGCTGAGCCGCGGTTGGCTGCGTTGTTTCCTGAAGCGGCAGCGGTAGGCGAGAAGAATAGATTGGACGCGCTGGGGGTGGAAGAGATGGCAGGCCCACGATGAGTGCGTCTTACGCCTCGGCCGCCTCCGACTGCGGCGCCCAACGACATTGCAGAGGCATTATCCTTGTAGTTATAGAAGGGCGCTGTAGGGGCAGGAAACCCGACCTTCACGTTGGCATCATGCTGCGCTTTAGCGGCTCGCTCGACGGACCGATGAAGAAGAATGCCAACAATGACGCGCCAGAGAAGGATTGCAATACCGAATGCACCGAGAATCGCACCGACGGCGATGAAAACGGTACCGTCAGGGGCGCTGGAGTGCTGCATGAACGGAGCATTCAAGGTTGGCGGGACACTAGGCGCAGGGTATGTAGGAATAGGCTTATATCGGGTCAGCGTCGGCATGTCCTTATCAGGCCCATCGTTGTCGTCAGTTGCTGTTGCGGTGATTGTAGATTCTTTGTCTTCAGCGGTGGAGGACGGTTCGTCGTCTTCCTCAGTCTTTGTAGGTTCCTTCTTCTCAGTCGATTTGGCCTTCTCTTTTTCTTTAGTTGCCGAGGGCTCTTCGTCTTTAGTTGCTGAAGGCTCTTCATCCGAGGCTGTCCCCTTGGGCTTGTCGTCGTTTGATTTGGAAGCCTGGCCATCACTGGCACTATTCTTTGCGTCGTTTGATTTGTCGTCTTCGTTGTTCTGAGCGTGTACTGCTGTGCTGTAGAGGGACAGCGAGGTGAAGCCGGCGAGCAGAAGCCCAGGCGATGGAAGGAAGTTGCTCGGCCGCATTGTGCAGGATCGATAATGTATATTCAATATGTAGTTACAACGCAAACGAGCGAAACGTCCTTCGATTGAGGTTCAGTGTACGTCGCGAAACGTCGATGGCACTTCGCTCGAGGCTCGATGATGGATCCGCAGTTGAGACTCTCGGTAGTCGACCGAAATCGAGTCCGACGCGCGCCCAGCTTTATGAGGAATGCCAGAAGGCGAGTGCAAAACCAGCGACTGGCTTGGTTGTAGCGTCAAGGTGGGTGCCGGCGAGACACTTCTGCCCTCCAGGTCTGTATGACGAAGGTGCGAAATGAGGGCGGCGAAAGATCTCTGCGCTCAAGGGGGAGGCGCGCAACAGCGAAAGGGTGACTGCTAATGTACTTGAGCGATAAGACACCAAGCGAGCGTCGTGTACGAGCAAGATACCAGTCTGAAGTTGGGTATCTAAAATGATAATGAAAGAATGTAATATTTCTTTTCAGTTGGAGGAGGCAGTGAGCGAACGTTAGTCGGATGACTGGCCGACACGCGAAAGCATGCTTTTGCTCGAGAAGATGGAAAGGGTGTGGATTTGAGAGGGTGAAGGAGTGTCGAGTCTTGGGGAATGATTTATCTAGACAAGAGTAGACTAGACTCCTAGAGGGAGGGAGGTAGGAAATGGGCGTGGCGTCGCACGACAGGAGGCAGGGTTGACAGGGAAGGCGCTAGGGTCCTGGGGGAGAAGCCGAGGAGGAAAGAGAGACATGGGGGATTGGTTGGCTGTAACGTTAGGTTTTATTGCCGTGAATGACTGGTGATCCTGAAAGGGCATGGTCATCGCGCCGTTTCCTCATAGCATTAAATCATTTCTCTGGCGCGCGGCGCGGTAGGCACCATCGATGATGTAGCAGTGCAGTCGTGCCAGTTGGTGGGTGCCTGTGAAGGTGAAGCAATGAAGCAGATCGTCGCCGATAGATGCAGCCCCTGTTAGCCGACAGAAGCACAAGCACAACTTTAATTGAGCTGTGGACATGATTGATGGGTGCCAACGCTGCTATTCATCATTCGCCAGTTCTTACCGCTTGACTCGCGAGGTTCAGCAGTGTCCTAGTTAACTTACCCTACTAAGACACGTTGCGTGCACGTTGAGATGTCTAACCTCCAGAGAGTTGAAGGTTTATTTACCACCCGCGATACTGTATCATCCATCACCTGCTGTAGCAATCCAAGCTCCAATGCTCATCCGTCTACTGTTCAAGCTGCCAGTCAGCAGCTCCCCGCATTGAGGCGCTACCTACTGTGCGACTCCGCCTGGTTGCTGGGGAAGTCTCCACGTAAAACTTGCACCACGAACCTGGTTGGCGCTTCTAGGTTGCAGCGCTCCTCTTCTCTATCGCGTTTGATGTCATGAGGTCCAATGACTTCCTTGTTCACTCGACGACCAGAGGGGCACGCAGCAGGGCTGTCCTAAAAAGACTTGATAAACAACTGAGAACTGCAGGTACTGTAATATTGTCAGAGGATGTCTCGCATACAGTACAAGTCACTTTGTCGTTCCGTGCTGCTGGTGTCGCCGAAACTCGCCGCCTCTGTTGTCACAGTACGTCGTCTCAGTGGAATTGAAGCTCGGGGTCCTGCTGCTCCAGGGATGCCCCTGCACTACCAGTGAGTCTTCACAACTAGCGTTGAGAAGTGCTCTGGAATGAAGCTTGCGCAGATATAAATGTAAAGATCTTTGATTCCAGCTCAATGACGCAAACCCTCGAAGACGATGTCGAGGAAAACATCTGGCTCGATATGTTCCGTGCTGTCAAACGAAAGCACAGATTATGATGAGCCTTTGCATCGTCTTGCTGAAAGTGTTACGATGAATGATACGTACCCCAGCATCACACAAGCTACCCATGGCTGATGCACGTGACAAGTCACGCACCGTACAGAGCTCAGATGCTTTTGCGCGCTAAGCCTCGTCATCGCCAGCCTCTAAGAAGTGGCTAGTCGCCTAGCAATACAGCCGAACCACGCACGACCTCTCTGCCGAATCCGACCGGCGCAACCTTCGACAACACCTCATCTCTTCTGCAAGAGCACATCATCAGACATCAAACATGGAGGAAGAGCGCCTTTGGAAGTTCCGACGCCCTGAGTGGCTGAACAGCGTCTGGGCCCGCAATGCCGGCATCTACAGCGCCGGAGCTATTGTACGTCTTCCGCATCTCAAGTTGCGCGCTCGAAGTTTGGGCGACCCTCTCACCTGGGCGCAGGTGCTGGAAGGGTGTCCTATCTGACGTGGACAGAACAACCATTTGTACATAGCTAACTGTGGTATTCCGATAGTTCTCCCTCGCCTTCTACATCATGCTCGACTCGGCTGTCTGGTCCAAGTCGCCCAAGAACGGCTCCGACATCCACGTCAAGTTTGTCGACTGGCTCCCGCTCATCTTCTCGAGCTTGGGCATGCTCATCATCAACTCGGTCGAGAAGACGCGTCTGAGTGCCGACTCGTTCAGCTACAGCGGATCTGGCGTCGCGTGGAAGGCCCGCGTGGTACTGTTCCTGGGCTTCGCATCCCTTGCCGGTGGCATGGCCGGTGGTGTGACGGTTTTCGTGCTCAAGTTCATCGTACCTGGCGTGTCGATGCCAGCCTTGGGTATGGGCATTGAGAATGTTGTCAGCAACGGATTGGTGGGACTTAGGTAAGCTACATCGACCACAACAGGGAACGATGGATCCTCGCTAACGTGATATAGTTCCGTTGTTCTTTGGATCAGCCAGAACATGGAAGACGAGTACTCGTACAACCTTTCCCTGTAAGGAAAGCCCGAATAGGGTGATTATATGCGAGACAAGAGATGGTAAGGGGGTGCATGAAGCTCATAACGTACGTGAGCCATGAGGTATTCATGATGGGTGATGTGTACATGGGGTATATGGATAAATTGCTGTAGTTAAGCCAACCAACCCTAACTGGTCTCTTAGAGAAGTCTCGGAAGTCTGAAAATGGCACAGGGTAAAGTCAGTCTACTGATCAGCCGGATGGGAGCTTTCACCTGGGTGTATTATGCTTAGCGTTAATTGTTTAGAATATCCACAGGGAATCATTGATGATGCGAGTTCACGTTGATGGGTCACATATGGTAGTGTACATCTCAACCTGTACGGGAATGTAGCCAGTAACAAGCGATCCTCCTCAACTTTCAGGACGCCTATTTCATTCTGGCTAGCTTGAAACTTCGGCCATTCAAAATAACTACTTGCGCCATCTCTCCCAATCGAGAAGATTGAGCGAGGTACAGCAAAGTTGCCTCGGCGCCCTACCCGTTGAAGATCGCCTATGTTGATTAATTAGTCCCAACCCCACCATGGGCAGTAAATAACCATGCATCCCACCTTTTGCTTCTTCATCCATCGCATCGTATTCTACTTACATCAACCCGCGCAGAACAAAACCTACCTCAAGTCGCCATTTTTTATTATTTACCATTATACTCGCACCATGTCGGAACGTCCCCGCGTGACCCCCAGCACCAGCTCCCCCGGCATACGCAACAACGGCGCGTCGTCGGCCAACGTCCGCCGCAACCTTTTCCAAAACCAGTTGACACGACGACCCACTGCCAGCTCGAACAACTCGAGCGAGACGTTGCGTCTCGACGTTGACATACTCTCGGACTCGTCTGAGATCGTCGTGCGTGATAAACAGGGCGAGATCGAACTGGGGGATCCGCCGACCCCGATCTTCGAAGACGACGACGAGCTTCCCCTGGATCATCGGCAGGAGAGCGAGAGTATGTTCCATGATTGCGCATCCTTGGAAACTCGGAGAATCACGGCTTACTGGATGAGCAGAAGAGAGGCAGCGCTTGGCTGAAGCTGTAAAGCATCGACGGGTCAACCATAGTAGCGTTCCTGATCAGCCCGAAGGTACGCTGTGTCTCAAGCTCAGCCCGGTTACAAAGCAGGCACTGATACGATGCAGAACTTCTCGAAGCTGTGCGAGCAAGCCTACGAGCCAAAGTGGCAGCACTCGCTGATGATAATTGGATGTTTGAACCCGAAGAACAACCCCGAGGATAATCACGCTTTTTTATTCTCTTTCCACCAATGCAACGCCTGCTATTGAAATTCTTCTCGAGTCCGTATGTTCATGAATTCATGACCGACACACGGCAAGCGCTTCTAACACTTACTTAATCCAAGCCAGGCGCAGAGGGGGGTTCTACACGCCGCGTTGTCGTGCGCTGCGGCAGGCCCTGTCCTCCAGAACCGCCAGCACCACCACCACCACCAAAAAGTCCGCTCATCATATCCATCAGGGGGTTGCTCTGCCGGGGCTTCACGACGCCAAAATACATCTCACCAACCATCTCAAGTGCTTCTGTCCAAGATTCGGCCTCGTTGATCTGGGTCGCATACTTGGAGATCAACCCCTTGAAGAGCTCGGGAGCACCGCGCTGAACGGCTAGCAGCAGGAAGCCAAGGAAGTTGAGGAGGGGCAGGCTGGGAAAGACGCGCATGTCGCCGCTAGGGCTTGAAACGTCTTGCACGCCTAGACCGGGGCTGTCGGTGCTAATGGCGCTGGCGAAGAAGCGATAGGAGGTGTTTGCGGCGCGGACGTTACCGATGAGCAAGTATGGAAGGATAGCACGAGCAGCGAAGAGAGGCGCCGTATGAGGGTCAGCCTCCTTGTACCAGGTGTATTCCATCTTAGTCAAAACCTCGGCCGAATCCTTCGTGCCCAAGACCAAGTGCTTTTCCGCCTCGTATGGATCGTGCTCCTCGGCGTAGAGCGAACCGGCAACGTGGTGCAGTTCGGGGTCACCAGCGGGGAACTCTCCAAACTTGGCTGACCAACTGAGCCGGCATATGTTAGCCCTACGATACATCAGGTAGAGCATAAGCTCTGAGAACTTACGCCATCATCTCCCCTATAAACTTCTTCCTCGTAGGCTCCTCGGCGTCGAACAGGCGCAAACATGTAAGCAACCTGCCCTTTGCGGCAGCGTCAGGCTTGAGCTCAGCTTGGCGGTAGACGTCGACGAGCATGACGCACAGGTCACCACCGCTACCGCCCTGTCCCGCGCGCAGCAGAGCCTGAGAGACGCTGGCAAGGATGTCGATGGCGGCGGCCCAGTTGGACGTCTTGATGTAGCGAGAGGCGGCGACGCGGGTCTGCTGCTGAGCTTCGTAGTAGTCGCCCTCGGCAATCTTGGATTGGAGCCGCGCGACGATGCGGTCGACCTTGTTGGCCATGGTGGCTGTTCGGGTGATTTTTCGTGCTGTAGAGAGCTCGGGTGGAAGATGCTGTAAGAACAGGAAGAGAATTGCGATGTGGTGGTGATGATGATGATGTAAAGCTAGGTAGTGCGTGGACTTGGAGGGGTTGGCTTTCAGGTTCCCCGAGCTTCCCTGACACCTACCCCACAGTCTAGGTCCACTTCTGCTATGGCTATATAACCGATGCATTTTTGCTGTTTACCCAAAATAAGCATGGATGCGCTGAAAACAGCGTAATTAGTTTAGTGGTAAAATACCGGTTTCCCATGCTATGAAGTTTACCGGTGTCCTGGGTTCGATTCCCAGATTACGCATCGCATTGCAAGGATTCTTTTTTTTTTCCCTAGCTGCCTGCATCTTTCTTTTGCAGGGTTGGTTTCATTCTCAAATGGATTGTCATCGCATTATTAAATCTGGTGTAAACCTTTTTTCTTTTCTTTTTCCTACCCGTCTACTTCTGGGCTGTGAAGGTATCAATCACACCGGGATTACAGATGAACGTCGTTTCAGGATTTCCTACTAGGTCTGGTCTGGTTGAATGACCGTCGTCGCTTGAACGATTCATCTAGTAGACTATCATTTGACCTTGCACTGCTCCATGTATTGGCAGTTGGATGGGGAAAGCAATATCCCAGCACAATTTAACTTGTTTCGAAATGATGCTAAGCTGACCTCGCCGACCTTTCTTCAGAGAAAACTACAGCTTCCTACTTCATGTTCCAGCCTCTCCGGCCCGCCTTTCTTACCTTACGCTATAGCAAGGTGCCGTTAACCTTCCCAGAGAAACTCCTGATCCATACCAGGAATGAGCTGGCGCAGCGCAACACCGTAGTCCCCCTTATTTGGCGTCCTCAGCAACGTGTGGATGTGAAACTTGGCCGGCTCCTTGTTCGTCAAGAACACGCCCGAGTGATGGTCAAACTCGATAATCACCACCGGGCTCTGGATGCGGTAGTAGAAAGGGTCGTCGTCGCCAAACCCACCGATCCAACACCAGTAAGTCTCCTGGAACCAGGCGCGAATCTGCTCCAGCCGCAGGCGACGCGCCCTCTCCGGCAGGTACAGCAGAAACTCGTCGCAGATGGCGAGGACATTCTCTTGCTGCTCCGGGCTCAGCTCGGAGACGAGGATGCCTTCGTACGGAACTATGCGGTTATCGCGATACGCGCCGCACAGGTGGCGCTGGTCGTCGTGGTTCCACCGTCCCCAGGGCATCTCCGGGTCTCTCATCTGCTTGTACACCTGAGCCTCGGCCTGCTGCTCGGCAGAGAGGCTCTGCATGAGGCGCAGCCCGAGTGTCTCCTCCTTCTGGAGGATTCTGGTGCCTCCGTGAGGGCCGTCGTCGATGAGGTTCGGCTCGGCACCGGTGAACCAGGGCGAGACGATGATCTGAGTCTGGTAAAGCATGATGTTGAGACAGAGGTGATGGCCGTAGAACGAGAAACCCCAGGGTTCCTCCAGGGAAGGCTCGCCGAAGAGGACGAAGTTGTACGAGTACTCGTTCATGACCTTGGGCGCCTCTACGAGCTGACCGAGGAAGCCATTGATGCGCATCGCGGCCAGGGCCTTGCGGTATCCGTCGGGCGAGAGCGTCGCCTTGAGAACCTGGAGAACGGCATCTCGCTGTTCGTGAGTAATCTCATCAAGCCGGATTCCCTTGCTGCTGAGGAGGAACTCGGGGTTAGACCAAGTTCGCCACTCCGGGGAGTCGACGTGAAAGCAGGTTCTCTCGCGCTCCTCGTACTCCAGGGTCCCTAGCAACGTCCTCGCGGCGTGCACAATCTTCTCTATGGGGACGCCTTCGTCTTGCATCTCAAAGAGGCCATCTCGAGTTATCCCTTGCTCTAATCAGCTCCCGGCGCAGTCCGACAGCGTGACGAGGCGGCTTACCATCATTTGTGATGCCACGGAACGGCTCCTTGTACAGCTCGCGCCAGTGGAGGTACAGGGCATGCAGCCAGGGCGGCTGGCCGCTCTCCTTGAAGGCTTCGGCATATTCATGAGCGTTCTGCTTCTGCATCGTGGTGAAGCGGGGCTGGTCGAGATCCGGGAGATGGTCCCGAAAGCTCTCGTGAGCGGCATCTGACAGCTGAGATGCCATTGTACTAGGGTAGTCTTGAGATTGATGTCTCTTGGCAAGCTTCGATATGCAGTGGATTGTTGGACACGGTTAATCTCCAATGGCCTCTTCTGTCATTACCATAGCAAAAGGTGGAAGCAGGAGACTCGTGGGCCATGGGCACAGCTCCCAGAGCTCGAGATGCTTTGTAGAGAATGTCATGACACGCCACATACGGCACCTCTTGGGGTTCTCGGTACTAATTCCAACGAGCCAGCCGCATCGAAACAGAAGTGCCTGCGACCTTGCCCAGAGCGAGCCAAGCCCCCGATGACTTCAGGGCTTACAACAGATTCAACTCACCCCTCTCTAAAACATGCTGCACAGTGCTCTGTACCCGCTGCTCGTAGCCGGCCGATGACCCCGCCCCCGCATTACGCTGCGCACGCTGCCGAAGCCGGCCCATCTCCTGCTCTGTATAACGTACGTAGTATTTCCGAGAGATTATTCTACTGTAGCTCTGCGATCCCCTCCATCGTCTAGTCTAGAGTAGCGGGGCAGCTCCTGTCACCATCTCACCCCACAATGGCAAGCTCTATTATCTACTCTAGATAAGTCTTGAAACATTCAAAAACAAAAAACAAAAAAAACAGCAAGCAGCATCGTCCCCTTCTGCTTCACGCTACTGGTCTCGACATGGCGCCATCAACCCTCCAGCGTGAGTTACCCAGAAAGGCACTCTCGACAAGTGCTACCTAGTACCATAGTACAGGAGTCAACCAGCTGACAACTCGTCGTCTCGTGCTCGTAGGCCTCGTGCGCTTCATCCCCAAGTCCAACCCTTCAAAGATCCTCATCGGTCAACCTGCCGACAAGGACATCGATGTAGGCTCTGCGCTGCGGCGGGGCAGCGAAGTTGCCGTCAACGTCCTCTCGGGCTCCTCGGTGCTCTCCCCCGGAGCCGAGACTGGAGCCGCCGAGGTCATCCAGCAGGTTCTGTCTCCTCTCGCGCAGAGCGAGGTTGGGACGATTCGATGTATCGGCCTGAACGTGGGTCAGACTGTCCTCCCAGAAGCTGATCGGTAGAGCTCTAACGTTGCTGGGTTTTTTTCCTGCCGGGCAGTACACGCAGCATGCCAATGAGTTGAAATTGGATCTCCCCAACATTCCCACGGTGTTCATGTAAGTAACAGCTGGACTGTTTGGTGAAACCCGTCTCAACGTTGTGGTCAGGAAGCCAAGCACCGCTCTCGGAAACCCCTGGCCGGAACCCACCGTCCTCCCGAAGCTCACGCAGCTCGATGACTGCGGTGACTACGAATCCGAGCTGGCTGTCGTCCTCGGTAAGACTGCCAAGAACGTTAGCGAAGCTGATGCTCTGGATTACGTCCTGGGTTATACGGCTTGCAACGACGTCTCCAGCCGTACTTCCCAGCTCAACCAGTCTCAATGGTCCTTTTCCAAGAGCTTTGACGGCGCGTGCCCTATCGGTAAGTGCTCGCACATCCCGCCATGCCCTTCTCATTCCGCGGTGCAGATACTGACGAACCGAGCAGGCCCTACTCTTGTCCTCAAGTCACTCATTCCCGATCCCTCCAAGTTGAGAATTCGCGGTCTCAAGAACGGCACGGTTCTCCAAGACTGCGGCATCGAGTAAGTATCTCATCCAAGCCTCATCGCCGCCAGATCTAACACCGTTCTCTAGCGACTTGATCTTCAATGTTCCCAAGCTCATCAGCTTCCTCTCGCAGAGCACCACCCTACCCGCCGGAACTGTCATCATCACGGGCACGCCCGCCGGAGTCGGCCTCGCTAGGAAGCCCAAGGAGACTCTCAAGGACGGTGATGAGTTTGCCGTGGAGATTCTACCGCATATCGGTACTCTCGTTAACGTATTCGAAAACGAAAAGTAGAGCTTAACTAGACAACCCTTCCACGTCTGTCACAATAGATTACAGCAAGTCCAGTGATCCACGTCTGTCGCAACTCGTGTATAAAGAACAACGTGTGATTGAGTCTATGATCTAGCCCAGCAACTTCGGAACTTGCTCGACCAGATACTCCACGATGGCATCTGGACCCCTTTCCACTTGTAGTCCGGTAGGAATGGCATGCGTTTTAATATCAGGTACTATGGACTTGGCCTTGGCGAAGATTGCATCCGCCTCCTCAGCGGTCCACATGGAGGCACAGAACTGTCACGGACTATCAGCGTCGAGCCAAGATCGGAGCATATCTTCCTTGATACTCACGATAACATTAGGCTTGTGTTCCGTCACCTTAGGCTCGACTTCATCCATAGCTGATGTAGCACGTTAAAACTCTTGAAATTCAATATCAGCACGAGCAGCAGACTTACACTGGCAATTGTCGACATGCTCAATGTCGTAACGATCCTTCAAAGCCTCCATCATCCGTCCGATAAGTTTCTTCGCACGCTCGGGCGCCGTATTGACAGTGACGAGTCTCCACGTGCCAGTGTTGGATGACATGGTTGCGGTGAGTAACGTGAGATGTTCGATCTGATGGACGTGAGAAGAGCAACGAAGACAATCATCAGAATATTGCAAGATTATTCCGTATCTCGGCGTGAACAGGCGGGCTGTAAGTCCTGTACTTGAAAAACTGCCGCTATTTCAGCCCGCCGAAGACCGGCGCTGCGGGGCTTCGTGCTGAAGTATCGCGTCTGCCGAGAAATCTACATCCCGGTGTTGGTATTCTTTCTCCCTTCCAGTCCGTGGCAAACGACAACTACACAAACCCAGGACTTGTATGCACGTGGTTTTGTTGCCGCAATAATCATTCGACATCGTGGTGTCACATTTACACCATATGTCCAAATAAATTCGTCCTTCCTGTCGAGCTCGATCTGACCAGACTCTTACGCTTAATAGTCCGGCGTGCATGATATGTATGTAGTTTGTGGTCTATCCTACTTAGATTGTCGTACATAGATGCCAGCAGTTGCACGACCAGTATGCTGCAACCTGACCGGCAGTGCTTCTACAAGTGCGCTTGTTTCCTAACCCCCCTGAAGGTATACGATTTCGAGGTCCTGCATCTTGGTCATCTTAGTGCAGCCATGCGCTGCCCGATGACCGTCTACTCTTCTCATATAGCCACTTGCTGTTCAGGCCAACACTCGTTCGCTTTCCACCACTGGGACTGGGAGAACCCTGGTCCGAGAAAAGATTCGTCGAGGTGCTTGCACTGAATGGGCTAGCGGATCCAAACGACGACCTTCGCCCACCATTCATACCGTTCATCGCCTTGGAGAAGAGAGGACTGCCGCGGGGCGACTCTCCCTGTACGATGGGGCTTCCCCGACCGGACAGGGGTGAGCTGTTATAGCTGCCACGGCTGCCCACGGAGCCCGCAATCGAAGGCGTACGCGAGTATCGGGGAGGGGTGCTGAACGTGGCATCGGGCGTGGGTGCCACAGATGGGGGAGGGAGGCCGAGAAGCTTGCGCTGGGCTGGCGTGAGGGGAATATCGGAGAGATCATCCTTGGGTCGGAGAAGAGGAAGGCAGGCGATGCCGATATTGACGAAGGGTATCAGCTGTAGGATGAACCACGTCCAGCTTAGGTACAGCTTAAGGGAGCTCGGGACACTGTCGAACTTAGGTTAGCCGGAAGACTTGAGCCAAGGGAAGTGGCCTGAAAACATACGCGTGAGGACCAATGTTGAGCTTTGCAAGAAGCTGCGTCGACCACAAAGCCAGCAGAGCAACGATGTTGTAGGCAATCTGGCGAACGTTCTTCTCGGCAAAGGTTGTCGCATTGCGCCGCCGAGTGATCTCATCGAGTCGGGGGTGCCGCCATGTTCCAGGGCTATCGGTCACCGGAGTCTGCTTGATGGGAGTGGACTTGATGGGTGTAGACATTGTGCAGGTCTAGCCTTGACAGTCCAGGCCAGAGTGACGTGAACGTAAAGCCTTCTTCGCGCTGTAGCGTAGAAGTATAGCTTTCGTAAATGATTGATTCAAGGCGATGGAGACGAGCTTGACAAGGCAGAAGCACAGAATTGCCGTCTTCTCGACACTCTGTAGTGAATCTTTCCTGGTTCTGCTATGGGTTAGTATCAAATGAAGAGGCCCGGAGCCGTAGAGAGGGCGGTTGCTCCCTTGGTCGTGAGCTTTGTTGACGTTTGCGACTTGGAGATGAACAGGCACCAATTGAGCAAAACAGAAGACGGACACCCATGGCTGCTACGAGCAGCACGGGCCATGGCGCGCCACAGTGACATGGGACTCACGAGCCACACCGAGCCACGGGGAATGCTTGGTCGCGCTCCACTTGAGCCGTGATCGTTGCCCACTAGCAAAGCTTCAATGCTTGCGACGCGCCTCAGCCACTTCGCTCCAAAGGGTCCGGCTGGTGAATGACACGAGGCTGCGCAAGATTGGCGTCTGCTTGCACTGTAATTCCTCACCCAACCCTTTCAACCTCACCAAACTTGGCTCAGTCATCACCACTTCACCAGCGGCCTGCACCTATTCAATTCGTCACGCACCGCTTCACACCTTACCTTTCACGGTCCTCGAGATATTCTCGTTGTCGCAAGTCAATCATGCATGGTTGAACCGACGCAATCGCCAAGCACCTCGAGTCGACTAACCCTGTCGGCCTCCCTCTGACGAAACTCTCTCTCAAACACCACAGACAGCATGGCGGCATCTCCCAGCTCTGTCGCCGGCACGAGCGACATCGAACCCCCCAGCTCCCCAGTTCACGATAGTAAAGCTTCGCCACGCCGTTCTCGCAGCGGCGATGACGACAGAACCGCAGATGCGACACCAGATTATCCCGACAAGCCCTCTCGCGGCAAGAAAGGGTCTCAGTCAAAAGACCCAAGCAACCAAACACAAATTGGCAAGATTCGTCATCTGAAGAAGGAGGATGGCGAACCGTTATGGCGAGACGACATTCAATTTGATTTCCTCAGGGCCGTCTTCGACAACGACGAAGCCGTCTTTACCAACTCTTATGAGCCCGAGAAGATTGGCAAGCAAAACTTTGCCGACCTATACATCGATACCATGTCTCGAAGCACAAAGACCAGCAAGGTGCTTCGTGACAAGTTGCTGAGCGATCGAGAAGCCGCCAAGGGCATGGCTATGGTGTGTCTGCTGGTCAACATGGGCCGCATGAACACCACCCTCAACTGTAAGCCAACACGCTGATGCGACACCTTCTATTCTTTGACTAACTTGACGTAGTCTTTCCGGAGATGCGAGCACAGCTTCGCACCTATCATGCTATCCCTTGCCTCCAAGCCCATCAAGATCCACACGCCTACAAGCAACTGCAAGATGCCCCTCGTCTCAAGTCTATCCTCAAAGGTGGTGCAGAAGATCGTAACGAACCCGGTAGTTTGGATAAGATCAAAGACGAAGACGTACCGCGCACGAATCCGGTCAATCTCATATTCACCATGTGCAATGCAGCGCAAAAGATTGCCGAGCTACATTTTCCGTTAAATCACGAATTCCACGATCTTATCATGAAGACAAACTATACCAGCGCATCACGCGCAAGGGCGTTCCTATGGCTCATGTGGTTTTACCTCGAGTCGGACTTCACCGAAGAAGGATGTGAAGAGAATCCTTTTGGAGCTGGTGTCGACTATGGAACGGACGTGGCTAATCAGGGCGTTCCTGCATTGGAAGACATGACTGAGGAGGAAAAGGCCGATGAAAACGTCGATACCCCAGAGGAGATTGAATTTGGCTTGGCCAAGCAGAAGACGCGAGCTAAGATTTTGGAGATGGATCAGGCATTTCTCGAGAGGGAAAATAAGCGTGGGAAGTTGCGGCCACCCTTTGCAGATGATGGCCCAGCTATTCTGCCTCGTATCAGACCTTCCAAGCATGAGTCAGACTTGGATAGCACGCGATCGACCCCGCCACCCCGAGCACTCGGTCGCGGCTTAGGATCTGGCCGGAGAGGAGCGCCCCTGAAATATCAAATCTTCGAAGCGTCCTCGCCAGCTCACCAGGCTGGGGAGGGTGTGGTTGCGGCCAGAAAGCCTCGGCCGCCGACAGCTCACCAGCTAGCAGTCGAGCGCAACAGGAGTCAGCGAGTCGAGTACATCCTGGATCGTGGCCTCCGGAAGCAGCATCACAAGAGCCGAAAACTTCGACGTCAAGATGGCGCTATCTTCAGAGCTCACCGACGACTTCAGGCTCAGACAGATTCGTTCGAGGACAGCGAGGACGAGACCTCGGCGCCGCGCAACCTCTTCTTTGGCGGTGACAAGACAACTGGGCCATTTCGAGAGAAGGGTCTGGGAGGCCTGTGCCTCCTGACGAACGAGGATGATGATTTCGGCGAGGAGGTCAACTCGTACGCTGCTGCGTTGAGACGAGCAGCGAGGCGCCTGTCTCGATGGAACGCACATACGGGGGATCTTGGCGTCGTCGCGCCCGTCAAGCGACCGAAGAAGCATACGCAGGAGGAGATTGATTTCAAAGATGATGGCCATGGCGATTTTGACGGAGACGAGACAAAACTCAACGACGACCTAGACGGCGATGGCGGCGACGTCACATTGGGCGATCTTACGGCGGGCGACATCACGGTCGGAGACATGACTATGGGGGACATTACCATGGACGATGCGGAGATGGAGGACCAGACGGTGCTCAACGATGACGAGGATATCGACGATGCTGACCGAACAGAGGTTATGGGCGATTCGGATATCGAGTAAGAGATGGTTATGCGACAGACTTTCGGACGAAGTCTAGACTTTCTATTGTTTCTTTTATATCATTCACAACTAGGCGAAGGACTGTTACCGTGGGAAGCTATCAGGGCTTGGCGTTACGGTTTTCGCTTTTTCGAAACTTGATTAATTTGACGGGAGAGGGCATGTCTATATCATGCGGTAGCTAGGAAGGAAAAGCATATCAAGGTTGAAGACTGCGTGCGGCATACATGAAGATGTAAGAACAGAATACGAACACGAGAGTGTGGGAAGTAATGCGTAGTACTGTACGTGGTAGTAGTGCCTGAAAGGCGTCGTTGAATCTCAAACTTCCCTCTCGTCGGAGTGTGGTCGGAGTGCAGTATAAAGCTACGTTGGGTAGGTTAGCGTCAGGCGGAGTGGACGGGCCCCGAGTGGCCCGGGAAGCGGCTGTCATGTTCAGGGGAAGCTCCGGATCACCAGGGCAATTTGCGGGCCCCCCACTACTCTATGCGCGCTAGACTAAAGTACAGTAAAGTCTGCAAGCAAGCAAGTCGTATTCGGGATGTAGTCGCGTCTCGAGAAAGGAGCGGTAACGGCTGGCAGTATAAACTCCCAGCTCCTTTCTGCGCCGGACGAGCAATAACACCACCTCGCTCAATCGCCCGGAACAAGCCAATTGACCTTCCGACGACCACCACGAGTTGCCTCGCTCACCCACCCTCTCCCCCCTTCCTCAAGACCTGACGAGACAGTGATCGCGACAATGGCCCGTCCCAACAAGCCCAAGGCCAACAAGGCCGCCGCGAAGTCGTCGGGCATCAGCCCGCTCCTGATCGTCCTGTCCATCCTCACGGGTCTCCTCACCTCGATGGTGTATCTCGTCGAGCAGAACTTGGAGAAGTTCTGCATCTTCGACCTGCCGCACCTGGACGATGTTTCTAAGCGCGCGCTGGCCCAGCACGGCAACAACACGCGCGATGTCGTCGACTACATCGTGACGGAGCTGGCCGAGAAGCACCCCAAGCACATCAACGTGCAGGAGGAGTGGGTGTTCAACAACGCCGGAGGTGCTATGGGTGCGATGTACATTATTCACGCCAGTGAGTTGCGCTAGTCTTGGGGCCGTTGTGTATGTGCGTGCGTCGCGGTCAGATGGCTAACTCCTCTCGAGGTATCACCGAGTACCTCATCATCTTCGGTACGTCCCCTCTCCGCCGCCGAAGAGAAGCTCAGTCGTGCGCAAGACGATAGGTGCAGTTGCTAACGAGACTCAGGCACCGCCGTCGGCACCGAGGGCCACACGGGCCGCCACACGGCCGACGACTACTTCCACATCCTCCAGGGCACGCAGCTCGCGTACGTCCCCGGCGAGTACGAGCCCGAGGTCTACCCGCAGGGCAGCATGCACCACCTTCGACGCGGCGTCGTGAAGCAGTACAAGATGCCCGAGTCCTGCTTCGCGCTGGAGTACGCGCGCGGTTGGATCCCTCCCATGCTCTTCTTCGGCTTCGCCGATGGCCTGTCCAGCACGCTTGACTTCGGTACGCTGTGGAACACGGCGCGCATCACCGGCCGGGAGATGATCTACAACCTGCTCCAGGCCAAGTTCTAAGCTCGAGCTTAAGCTTGTCGTCATGATGATGCTCCGCGCTCGATCGAGAGGATGGAGAAGGGGGAAAGATTAGGGTGGTGATGACCAGGTGCAGTTTCACGGTTGCTGGTAGATCCTGGACATTGACGAATGACGCGGAACGAAATTCGGTTCTCCGCGGTGCTCTGTTCTGGCTGTATCATGACGTTGAAAAGAAAGATCTCCCAGGAATGTGAAACGGGAATTTAAAGGGGCTTTTGGTAAAGCTGGGCATCGACTTAGACGACGCTGCAGGACGCGAGTACAAAGCTTTGTTCCCATCTTTGTTTTGTTCTGTTCTTTGACGACCGGTTTATAATCAGATCATGATCAGAATCGTGTATACAGGCGAGGCTTGAGGGTCGAGGAATAGTTCACGTGAAGGGGGATATCAGGGGACAGTGCCTCTCCCCCCCGCCACGAAATAACAACAAGGAGCTGCGGGAGCATTTTCTTCTCCTAGTTTCAATGACATGACATGGACAAGGACAACAACCGTCTTCTTCGACCTACCTGCTTGAGTTGCAAAGATGAGCTTCCGGGGTCCATGCATCCTAGCCGCCGTCAGGAAGCTTCTAGGTCGGATCGGGAAGGTGAATCACCTCTGACTTGGATATACGTAGTATTTTCTCAAGATAAGGTGTTGTATGTTGCACAACCGTTGAGAGACTAGACTAGCTCGGCTTGGCTTGGCTTGGCTATCTAATCCACTCTAGGTTAACCTGTAGCTTAAGCCGACGTCTCTTCTCTTTCTCTCTCTTTCTCTCTCTCTCTCCCCCTCACACACACACACACAATAGCAACTCGTCCTTCGGTTTGCCAGAATAGGATAGCATGGTGATCAGACACGCCCGTCGATATTGTTCGGAAGCTCTTCAAGTCATTCGCCTCACTCAGCCGCCCTCTGCCAAGGGAGAGAGAGCCAAGACACCCTCGCCGCAGCTGTGCAAACTCACCAACGGCCGTCACTTACCATGTCTGAGCTGTGAGATGATTGCTTATCTACCAGACCAACAAGTCCAGACGGGCAGCTACATTGCATGCCTTGGCGAATGCGACGCGATGCCCCTCACGGGACCAAGCTGTTCTGGATGAAGCGAGGTTGGTGGAACTTTTGAAAGTGGCAGTTCCTCTCCTGGCCGTGACCTTGCCTCAACACTCTCTGCTCTACTCTGCTCTACTCTACATTGTCCATCCCAAACTACCAGCTACGCAGTGCCTAGTTGGCCCAGAGGTTAGGTACTTGCTCTTTCTATGCTGGGTTTTCTTGGCATCCTATACGGTGTGGTCGCCGAGGGCAGGGGTATCGATGCGCGCCTGTAGTGTAATTCGACGACGACGGCGACGAGATAAGGTCGTCACTTCACTCACTCGCTCGCTCGCTCGCTCCATCAGGGTATGACATGATTTCGTCCAAGCCAAGACCAGGAATATGCTGCCTGCTACACCACACGCACTAACACGCACAGCATCATGTTCTGTTACCAGGATACCGAGCAAGGGGGCCGCTCCCCCTCAGGTTCTAGGGAGGGAGGGAAGAGGACCTGAAGTGAAGATAAGGTTAAGGTAGGCGTTACCAGGGCCGAGCAAGGGTTGGAGTAGTTCTGACATTCTACAGCTTCACATAGACTCACGTTGCACATGTGCATATAAGTACATGACCTGTCCCTGCGGCATCCTCTCCGCTCCCCGTCTCACGTACGTACGTCCACCGCGTACATGCTAAGGTTCCCATCTGCCGCATAAACATAGCCGCTGCAGATAGCACAGCATACTACCTTTTCCAGTCCGTCAGCTCGCCCTTGTCAGGAAAATAACCCGCCAACATGCCTGCTGGAGATGCTCTAGCCGAGCCTATGATCGGCGCAGAGCTCAAGGCGGAAGCTCGAGCGCAGAGAGCTTCCATCACGGCCGACCCTCGCACATCGTCGACGGTCGAGCCCAAGGACATCGCGAACATCATCGAGGAGAAGAAGTCCCTCCCAGCTAGCCCAGATGGCGAGTTCCCGACGGCTGAGGAGATGCTCACCCTGAGACGTGTCGCGAATCACATCCCGCCCAAGATCTTCACCATCGCAGTGATCGAGCTGTGCGAGCGCCTCTCCTACTACGGCTGCACTGCTGTGTGTAAGTTGCCGATACCCATCCTACCTGCACGCCCGTGAGTGAGAGGTCAGCTAACAGAAAACCCCTAGTCACAAACTTCATCCAGCAACCCCTACCTCCGGGCTCTACCACCGGCGCCGACGACACGCAGCCCGGCGCCCTCGGCATGGGCCAGAGAGCCTCGACCGGCATCACCACCTTCAACCAGTTCTGGAACTACTGCCTGCCCCTCCTCGGCGCCTACGTCGCGGATCAGTACTGGGGCCGCTTCAAGACCATCAGCATCTCCCTCGGAATCGACATCATCGGCCACGTCGTCCTCATCCTATCGGCCATCCCGCCCGTCATCAAGAACCCCGACGGCTCGCTGGCATGCCTCGTGCTCGGCATCATCATCATCGGCTTCGGCACCGGCGGCTTCAAACCCAACGTCAACCCCCTCATCGTCGAGCAGCTCGGGGAGCAGCACATGCACGTCAAGACCCTCAAGTCCGGCGAGCGCGTCATCGTCGACCCGGCCGTCACCACCGAGCGTATCTACAACTGGTTCTACTTCTTCATCAACGTCGGCGCTCTCATCGGCCAGGTGACCATGGTGTACGCCGAGAAGCACGTCGGCTTCTACCTGTCCTTCACGCTGCCCACCATCATGCTCTGCCTGTGCCCTGCCATCCTGCTCTGGGGCCGTAAGCGTTACATCAGACGGGAACCGGGCGGTTCCGTGCTCGGTCCTGCTCTGAAGACTTTCTTCTTCGCTCAGCGTGGACGCTGGTCTATCAACCCGGTCCAGACTTACAGAAACCTCCACGACGGCACCCTCTGGGAAAACGTGAAGCCTTCTCGGTTTACGGACGAGACTCGTCCTGTGTGGATGACATTTGACGATGCCTGGGTCGATGAGCTCCATCGTGGGTTCAATGCCTGCGCGGTATTCTGCTACTATCCAATCTTCTGGCTTTGCTACAATCAGAGTGAGTCAAACTTCAAACCCATACAGTTCGTGCATATACTACATGCACTTTGATAACTGACACTTGGAAACCTACTTGCTAGTCAACAACAACCTCATCTCGCAAGCCGCTCTCCTTCAGCGCCACGGCGTACCCAACGACATCCTCTCCAACCTCAACCCCTTCTCCCTCCTCATCTTCATCCCCCTCAACGACTTCATCATCTACCCGAGCCTCCGAAAGGCCGGCATCAAGTTCACCCCCATAAAGAAGATCACGGCCGGCTTCTTCGTCGGCTCCTTCGCCATGGTCTGGGCCGCGGTCGTCCAGCACTACATCTACCAAAAGTCCGAGTGCGGAGACCGCGCCTCGGCAGAGGGCTGCGAGGCAGCGCCCATCAACGTCTGGGCCCAGACCGGCTCGTACGTCCTCATCGCCCTCGCCGAGGTCTTCGCCTCCATCACGTCGCTCGAGTACGCCCACTCCAAGGCGCCCAAGAACATGCGATCCATGGTCCAAGCCGTCGCCCTCTTCATGACGGCCTTCTCCGCCGCCATCGGCCAGGCTTTCACCGCCCTCGCGGCTGACCCGCTGCTCGTGTGGAACTACGGAGTTGTAGCCATCTTGGCTTTCGTAGCCGGCTGCTGCTTCTACCTGCAGTTCCGTAAGCTGGACGTCCAGGAGGACGAGATGAATGAGCTGCCAGAGGGAAAGATCGACGTCAGGCAGCATGCTGCTGCTGCTTCTCATCACGACAAGGTCGTCAACGATGCCTGAGCAGTTACTGATTTGTTGCAGAGTGGATAAGCAAATCAATGTCCCAGAACTATGCATGCGAAGCTGAGCAGGCTGAGCGCTGGAGAGCCCACGTAATCTGAACGTAACGGCAATGTATTTCTCTCAATCATCCGCATGTGGAAGCTTTGAGGTTTATCTCATTTTATTATATTGCTGCATCTCTTAAAACTCTCCGTGAACCAACATGTGTGAATATAGACATGGGCGTGTTTGGTGTTTATACGCTTCGTCCTCGTCGTCGAGCTCGCGTCAACCATCACCTCACAGCATGGTTTTGCAATGCAAAGATGTACAGACAAGTGCTGTTGCTTTGTTCCCCCATTCGAAAGGTCAACTAGTAACATATCTTGACGTTTCAAGCCCGGTCCCTATCATCATCCATGGTGCGCCGCTTCCTGAAATCAAGAAATCAAACCATCTTATGTTCCTTTGGTCCAATTGAAGCTTTAACTCCGCTCCGCAAAAATGCAGCAAATCTGCCGTGAATCCATGTCGGAGACGCTCCGATCAAGTCTCTTTTTCTTCTCTCGCCAGTTTTTCTGTGTCTCTTGCTTTTCGTCCTTCTCATGTATTCTTGCCCCACAAGGTATTATAATTCATGTCTAAAAGACCACTAGGCTCGCAAGGCTGCCAGTGGAGGGGCAACACCGTCAAGCGAGCCATTCTTCCTCGTCACGCTTGCGGCCTCGCATGACGAGCCCGTCCTCGTCCTCATCATCGCTTCCATCGCCCTGGTCGTCGTGGATTCGGAGCTGTTCGACTGAGGCAACTGTGTTTTGGACTTCGTCTTCGTCTTCGTCACTTCCTTCGTCGTCCAGCATCCACGTCAGTCCATTGGCTTCTTCTTCAAGTGGGAACATTTCTCGTGCGTATTCCTCGAGTCCTCGGGGTCCTTCCCACAACTCAAGGGCCTCGCTTGGGCAGCTGATCTCGAGCTTGGGGTCGCCAAAGTAGGGTGGCTGCTTTCGTGCGTCTGGCTCGTTGGGGTTGAACAGCTTCTCAAGGCCGACGAGCTGTGCGCGGTAACCGGCGGGGATCCGTACATTGATCTCGATGGGGCCTCGGACATAGCGCACGGGACGACCGACGCCACGTGAGAAGAGTCGACAAGCCTCCCTCGGTGTCAGGTACTCGTAAGCGAGCGCGATGCGCTCGTTGTGCCACTTGGAAGGTCCGTCCTTGAAGATCTGCAAGATGGCGGGCCCGACGTCGTGCTCAGCATCAAGCCATGGCAGCTTGGCATCTGGGTGGAATGGCGCCTGCCACTTGAACGAGCCATCTTTCTGCAATTCCATGCAGAATAGGGGGTATTGGAGTGAGGTGAAGTTGTTGTTGTAGATTCCTGTGTAGACGAAGGTGGCCGGCAACCCCAGGTGCCGCACGTACTGCTCGACCTCGTGCTTGGCCGCCCACAGGGGCAGTGAAGGCCATTCAGGGTTGTAGGCACCGTGGTCGGGCATGGTTGAGTAGATGAAGTGTTGAACTCCAGCGCGCTTCGCGGCGTCGGCAAGAGCCTTGCCTATTTGAAGCTCATCGCCGTAGAATGTGGTATTGATAAAGGCCAGCTGCGCTCCGCGGAATAGATTTGAGATCAGGTCATAGTTGACGCCAACGCCAGCGATGGGGCCGTTCTGGGTAACGTCGCGGTTTGCCTCTGAAGGCTTGTGCCTCGTGTATAACTCGCCCACGATGACGGTGACGTTCGGGTTCGTCGACACCTCTGTCGCGACGACGCCCTCCAGATTCCTCAGCTGCGCGCGTACATGATAACCAACGGCCGTCGCGACGCGGATCAGCGACGCGGCTTGCCGGCCGCTGGCGTTTATGACGGCGATGGTCTTGTCCGGGTTTGACATGAATCTCTTGGACGGACGGAACGTTAGAGAGTTGTTTCTCGAGTTGGCGAGAGGAGATGAGTCGGAGTAGGAGGAGCGCGAGTGCTTGTGCTGCTTTATGAGGCCTGTGGTCTGGTTGCCGCTTATTCGGATTGGGACGCTTGCGGTCATTGAACCGGTAAGTTGCGCGGGCATGGTACCTTTGCGCGCCCAGGCGGGGAATGATTGGGGAAGGGCTGCAGTGTCGCAGGAAGAGAGGACGTCCTGAGCCGTAAGGTGTGATGCCACGAGGGCAGAGCCGTCAAAAACTGACGCCAGGGTTTTATTTTGGCGAGTCGGAGACGAGTAGAATGGAGACTGGCTGACTGGCCTTGTGGAGGGCACCAGGAAGTGGTTCGGGAGGTCGGTGGGGAAAGCGAAAGGCAGCCGACCACCACTATCCCAAAGGGGGGCCGGTCAGTACGTAAAACGAACGTACGGCGGTGGATCACAGCACGCCGTGGGCAGCTGGGCAGCTCAAGCAGGCGAACGTGCAGGATTGAGCGACGCAGGATTCGGCAGTAGTGGCAGAGGAAGGCGGTTGGATTGGGTTGGCTGCACTAGGTATAGATAGAGGGAGCGCGGGGGAGGGGAGAGGAGAGGAGAGGGGGGAGGGGGCCACCTGTATAGAAAAAGTTGGATGAGAAGGCGAAGCAAGGGGAGGCAGGTCACGATGCTGCGTAGCTCCGCTGCGCTGAGAATTTCTTCGATCAGGCCAAGAACAATAGAAGAAAAGCAGCCCTAGTCAGGCGGGACGATGTGGATGAGGTGGATATTGGGGGAGGGACCTTTTCGGGGGGGAGATGTAGTTAGTAGTTGGCCTGTGTAGTTGTACTGAGAGCCAACGTCGTCGTACAAGAAAAGCCGGCAAACGTCGAGCGTTATGAAAGTCGACGGGTATGATCGTGAGAGCTGGTCTGGTGCGTCGAGGGCGATTTGAGGCTCGTCGTGTAATCTACACAATAGAAGGTACCGGGACGGACAACCGGTGTCTCGGGGGTCAGATTGCGTGCACAATTCGGGCTCGTTGTGTGGTCTGGTCGGCCTTTGCGGGTGTGGGTAAAGAAAGACGCTTGGGTCCGTAATAGCGTGCTAGACTAATTAAAGCGCTCGAAAAAATGTCCGTTCTGCAGAGTGATACAGCGAGTGGTATGGTGTGTCGGGAGCGTATAGATGGAGGCGTATGCGTAAAAAGCGGTCTGTTCTGGGCGTCGAACGGATGAGGAGAGGGCGCTATTGGATAGCGTTATCGCAGGGGTATGGATGGATGTCGTCAAAGTTGAGCAAGAACCAGGTTCGCCAAGCCAGGACCGACACCTTCGACGAGACAGCCAACAAGAGGGCAGATAAGGACGACGGAAGCGAGGAACTCAGTTATGAGGATCGAGGCGTTGGTTGGATGACCGTCGTATGTTCGCTTGGGACGGATCGCTGGCTGTTGCGTCTGGATGATGCACGTTGAGATAAGCGCGTCGAGCTTGGGAACTTGTCAAATATGACTGATGAGAACTTGAGCTGATGGTGTATGTCGATTGAAATAGGGGTCCTGATGCGGCTGGTATCGTTCGGGGTACGGGTAGTTTGGCGGTGGTGAGATGGGAGGAAAATGGAAGGAGCAAAAGAAACCAGCAACAATTGGAATTGCTTCCTCGAAGTCTCCTTTGGGGAGGGAGTTTGTAGCCTTAGGAAAGAATACAGCCGCTGGAGAGGGGGAAAGATAACAAAGGGCATGGCGGGACAATCGGAAAGTGATGGCCCCTTACCCCAGTGGCAGTGCCATACATGATAGCACGTCAGAAGTTCCATTCCATGGTTTGTGTCTGTCTACCTGCTCAACTGATAACGACTCGGAAATTGTGAGGCGTAGCCGCGTAGAGCAAGATATCTGCCCCGTGCGTCGAGGAGGCCAAAACACCTTATCCGCCTGTCCTTGCGCAATCTTCCGCCCTCGGTGTCCCGTGATACGACATCGCCTTTTGTTCGAGTGAACGCTCGACGACTTCTGCAGCCCGGGTGAGAGCGAGATTCTCGCCCGGGGACCTTCTCGTTACGGCTATGCCACCGCAACTCTTGCACTGCTAGCCTAGTAGTCTACTGTGCGGTAAGTAAGCAACATGTGACCCTCTGTCTTTGCTGCTCGCAAAGGAATCAGGAATCAGGAATCGAAGCATCCCAACAAAGTCTGTTCTCCGTCGTACGCTTTACTTTGTACGGCACTCTGAAAGCCACGGCCGGGAGTGCGCCAGTCACACTAGCGCTATCTATCTCTGCACGTTCCCTCGAGCTTTGGCTTGAAGCTTGAGCCGGTGCTTGCCACACCTTCCCTACCATCCTTATCAGTACACTGCAAGGCTCACCTCCAACAAAGGTACTGCCACGACAGCCAAATACGGGTCAAGGAAGGGCGGGAAATGTTCTCCTGACTTCTCAGAACATGTCTAATGCCTAGACCCATGCGCTTTTGTTCTACCCCAGCTTTTCGATCATTACCGTCTCCCCACCGCGGAGGGCCCTGTCGTCGGCACTTGGCTAAAGGAGCAAGTGAGCCTGCAAACTTGTTTGCCATGTCATATCTTGCTTTCTTTTTCAGAGTCGAAGAAGCAAGACATTGTCTCAGATAACGGTGCTGATCAGCTTTCACTAAGCGTTAGTCATGATGCTCGGACTCCCGTCCAGTTTACCCNNCCCCCCCCCCCCCCCCTTTCCAGAGTTTTTTTTCTTTCCCTTACGAAACGCCTTATCTCGCGTCTCCAGTTGATGGCCCCAGCGCAAGAATTACGGGTATTGACTATCAGCAAAATGATCTCATTAAAGGTGAGGAAAATCATTTCAAAGCACAGACAGTAGAAAGGCCAGCAAATTGTCACTAATAAATGCTTACGCACTAATTTTTTATGTTTTTATAGTCAGAAGTCTTCTATAATATTATGGCATCTCTTTGTAGGTGATGGTGCTACGTATCATGTTAAACCACAATCGGCATCCCAGAAGCAATGGCAATTCAAAAAATAAAATAAAAATACGACTCCGTAAACGGCTCACATATCATAATCAGCATCATATCTCATTGCTGCTCACTGACGTCTGCAAGCATCAGCAGGGGTGGCTGCCTGCAGGAGACTCGGCCGGTGAGGAACGCCAGGAGAGTCTGGGGAAAGCCAATAGGCGCTGCGTGTCGCTTGGGTCTCACATTTCAAGCACAAGACATTGGTTATTACCATAGTATCAGTGTTGTACAGTACGGAATACTGGGGTTACTTGAACGTATACCGATAGCAAAGATATTAACCTCGAAGCTGATCAGCTCTCAACATGCCATCTCTGTATGAAGTCTCTACTCTGCAGTACGAGAGAGTGGTTCCTTATCCAAGAACTGTTACGAATACAGCTGGAGTTTTCAACCGGATTCTAGATAGCTGACGGCGCAAACTGGTCAGTCTCGCTGGGTAGACAAGGCGATTTAGTGCACGAACCCCAGCCAGTGCACCCGCCCCGACTAATCCCAGACTGCCGACGACTCTGATTGGCTTCAGCGCAGGCTTTCTATTCTATTACCTAGCACTTACTTGATAACTCTTACACAGCAAATGAGGCCAATCTACAGTACTTACGTAGCATCACCACATGATCTGAAAGGAATTTTCGACCTTTCGAGGCCCTTGGAAAACAACATCACGAGACTGAAATTTAGATTGTGACATCCGATTGCGATTTGAGGCCAGAAATTGTAAATCGCAAAAAGAGGTACGCGGTACGGAATACGGAGTACCCTTTTTTGTGATACGGGGAAGCTTCTCTTGTACAGTGTAGACCGTTCACGACTGACAGGTGCGCGCTAGGACGGGAATCAAGCAGCTAAAGGATATGTGACATTCGTAGGAAAGAGAATAGCGTGCAGCTACTATAATAGTAGGCATTTACTGTATGTACGGAGTACGGAGTAGTCGGGGGGCGCTCTCGGGTATTTTTGCCTTTTTTTCTCTTTTCTTTTCTTTTACTACGCAACTGTCAACGACGCCATTACATTACCTTGATAGCCACCAGGATTCGGATGGACATGTGTGCTTGCATCTTGTTAGGATGTCGGCAGTTCATTCGTTGCTTCTGCTCTAGTGCACGACGAGGAAGCATTCCGTCATCCGCATCAGCAATTCTTCACTTCTGCTTTCACTCTCTTGCAGTAAAAGCTCGTCTCGCCACACTAGAGGAAAACCCAGCGCAGCAAGTGATACATGATGTGGATATTAGGTAAAGGCTTCCTGCACAACGGCCAGTTCAATCAATCCCCGGTCATCCAAGTATTGATTTTCAGGTTTCTCGATAGTGGAAACAGGCAGAGTGTTTAGTCTAGTAGTAGCAGAGCAGTAGCAGAGCCGTAGCAGAGCAGTACCGCACTACTGCACCCCAGGGGTGTGTATCTACTGTACGCCGATGATGTTAGATCAGATCAATCGCCGTATCATCCCCGCGCTACTCTGACGGCTCTAGAACGACCCGCAGTTCCGGAAGGTTCGTGGATCATCAGCTTTGGTTGAACCTGCTCAACTAGGCCGGTTTTCGGCTCTTTCTACTACTTTTTTTTTTCCCTTCTCCTCAGTCCTTCCCGCCCACTCTCGGCTTCTGTGGAGGGTGGGGCTCGGTTACAGTTGACGACGCGTTAAGCACATCAGCTCAGTTTTTCTTACGAGAGCAAACGCCGACTCCAGCATTCAGTCAATCAATCAACTATTTTACGCACCCGTTGGGTCTCCAGGGTTCCAGGGCTCCAAGGCTCCAAGGCTTCAAGGCTTCAAGGCTTCAAGGCTCCAAGGCTCCAAGGCTCCAAGGCTTGAAAAGGCTTAAAAGGGCTTTTCAAGGCTTGTACTACGTACCAGTTTGCAGTAAAATATTACATAAGGCCAACCTCCCATCATAAGCATCTGAGAAGGGGCATCTCCGCGGGATTTCTGGAACCAATCGTAACCAAGTCTCCCGCATGGCTGTGTCATTGTCAATTGTCTGCCATGACGACAGCAACAATTTTCTGCTTCTGACAATCAATCACGAGTCTTGCTCATTCCTATTCTCAAAGGTTAGGTCAAGCACCCGCAGGAACTTTAAAAGGGCAAAGAAGAAAGATGCATTTGAGGGGTCCATGATCCATCTTGTCGAATCACCAGAAATGGCTCAGGCTACCGCTGTCCGCCTTCCTGACGGCGTGCTCGAGTCTAGACGGCGCCATATGCTAATAAGTATGTAGTGCAGCTATTCAAACCAGACTGGAACCCTATGGCGGCGGTCCACCCTGTATCGACTTCCCCAGACATCACTTATTCAGATTGAGACGAGAGAGCTCTATCAAAAAATCCCGTCAAGCTCATAAGCTTATCACTCAGCTGCGGGGGAGAAGCCTGCCTATCCATCAACACGTGTTTGACCCCCCGGGACAACTCGCTACCAGAGGAGATCATCTCCGAACACGTTCATGTCATTCTGATTCGGTTGTCGCTCTGTCCAAGTCTGGTCTGTGCCCTCGTTCGAGCCGGCGTCGTGGCTTTGAGATAGGGTAACGTCGAGATAGCGCTATATACCCTCGTCAGCAGCTTGTCCTATCATGGGTTTTACGGCTCTTATTGACTCACCCAGTCCATTCCGTCCGGGAACTGCATCCAATTCGGGTCTAGGCCGTCTCCTACCAGATGATCTACCGTGATCGACGTGTCCGGCAAACCTATGTCGCCTACCGCTGCGGACGGCTGGCCGCGGGACTGAGGAACCGCACCCAGTCTGGACTCTGATGCCGTGCCAGCAGCGCTGCTTGTGTATCCTGTCGTCGAAAGCGTCCCAGCCTGGTGGTTGCCGAGTTTCACCGCCGACAAGAAATCCAGGCCATCATAGGAGGTTCCTTCGGATGCTCTAGGGTCAACCGAGGATGTGTTGACTGAGCTGACTGGCTGAAGAAGCGAGGCCATCTTGCTATTCTCCCGTGAATCGGCCACGGGGTACCCGAGCTTGGCTAAGATCGTAGCCAAAGTGTCCGCCGTCTTCCGCACCTCCTGAGCAGAGACGGCGACCTGCGTCCATATATAGTGGGAGCGTTTGATCATATCTATGAGCTCAGCCTTGGGTAGCACATGAGTTCCTCTTCCCATCCACTCGCATTCACCACCTTCTTCTGGGTAGTGGCCACTGGTGACAATGATGTAGATAATAACGGCTGCCAGGAGAAAGTCGTGCACGCTGAGAGATGTTACAAACCATCCATTCTGACTAAGTAAGTGACCCGGCCGAGTAGCATCCCATATGACTCTTTGCCGGTCAAGCAGCTCTACGGCGGCTTCGTAGCACTGCCGCCGAGAATAGTCATGCTCATGCTTCGGCACTGCCTCAACCAAGTAGCGTCGATGTAAGACGCACTTGGATTTAGCTTGGAGCATCGCCAAACCTAGGCGATGAATTATCAACATCGGGGGCTCGCCGACGCACTCTTCCATGGGCCGCATCTTCATGAACGCTGGGATGGTATCGTAAGTCTCTCGCAGTAAGGCATCGAGTTTGAGTACGTCTGAGTACTCCGGAGGAGAGAGTGCGTGAGCCTGGTGCGCAATATGCCCGAATACCCGCATGATCCGCGTCTTGTGAATAGGATAAGTCATGCTCGTACGGTCCGTTGACGGCCGGCCTGGAGGCAGCTCCGTCGAGTCTTGGTCAAAGTCGGTATCTTCGAGGTTACGGGGAATCGCCGTGTCCGTATCGATTCCCTGTATCATGCTGGGTAGTCCCATATGGAGGGAAACGAGCAACTCAACCTGCAAGGCCATGTTCCACATCCGCCGGCGCATCTCACCTTCGAACGGGCTGATGTTGGCCAGCTTGCTCGGGTCGCGGTGCAAGCCCATCTTGAGCATGAGGCGGATACAGGCACCCGAAAGGATGTAGCAACTCATATGCCCCGCGCGGTTGAGCAAGAAATGCGACTCGACAAAGAGTAGGAAAGCCGGCAGTGTCGCGGCTGTAGGCTGCGCATACTTGCCCAAGACCAGCGCAATCCTAGCGCACGACCTATATTGGCGGATGCGCTCGTCGATTGTGAGCGTAGAATCTGCCTCAACCTCACTGGCATTCGAAAAGCGATTGACGTATACACCCAGGCTGAGGATGATGAAGAGCTGTGCGATCCAGTGGTATGGTGTATGGGAAGGGTCTTGCCAGAACTTGGCGTACTGTTTTACAATATTAACAAAACCTCAGGGGCGTGATGCGGTCTGTCACCGCTTACCTGCCGTGCAAATGTCGGTCGGTGGATGACATCTACGACTAAGTCTTAATACTGGCTCTTGGTGTGTAAAGATACATGGCACCTACGCTGAGAAGGAGTTGATGCAGCAAAGTATCTTGTGACGAGACGATCAACAACGCTGCGCTCTGGCAGGTAGATCAATAAATCCTCACGGCTTTGCGATCCGTTCGTGAGGGCCAAGACCAGTTCGGCATTGTCTTCACAGACTGGACTGCCCGTTTCATCGTCATCTTCCGGTTCATCAAAGTAGCTTTTGAGATCTTCAATCTAGAAGTGATATATCAGTTGAGCATATCGCGAAACTTGCAAAAAAAAGATGACTACCACTTACATCCTCAAGCATGGCCATGCAGTGCGTCGCACCAACATACGTCGACGCATTCGCCCCTCCGACAACCTGCCCCTGGAGCGCCGGCCCGGATGCCGACTTGGCACCATCTCCATTCGTCGTGCCGGAGCTCTCGGAGTCCATCATGCCGCGAACGAGGCCTTCGAGACGCTTGAGCCGCGCCGACATGCCCCTCGCCGGCTTCTTCTTCTTCTTCTCCGGTCTGGGCGCATAGGTACACAATTCGACGCGTGCCTTTTTCTCGCACTGCGTGCATGGTTGTCCGCGGTCGCACCTGAGTTTGGAGAGGCGACATGGCGCGCAGGAGAGAGTGATGCGAGATCGTTTTAATTGACGATGATCTATCTTAGGTTGCTGGTGTTGCTTCTCTTGCTGCTGCTGCTGCTGCTGCTGCTTGGAATAAGCTGGGTTCTGCTCAGTTGACGAGTTGCCGTTGTCGCTAGTCTCTACATCCATCATAGGAAAATATGATCGGTGACCTATGAATCGGGGCGGTGGCAACGCAATGAAACTGTATCCGACGATGGCCTCGATGCGTTTATCCGTCTGGTGAGATATACCGCAACAGGGCCCTGGTACCGATATATGGGTGTTTCTAGTCTGAATTACTAAGCGCCTGTTCGAAGGATCGCCCTAGCTTATCTCACTCGGTTAGGAACAATCAACTGATGATGATGATGATAAACTGCTGCGAAGGTTTGATAGCTTTGCGGTCCGCTGGTGTCGCGGGAGCCAACTGTTAGCGTTCGTGGCAGAAGAAAATGTCTAGCCTTGAAAAACACTGAGACAGACAGCCAAATGGAAACATCCGTTGTGCAGTAGCGTTAAGCATGAGTAAGAGCGAGCGCCCCGAGTACAAAGAGAGAGAGAGAGAGAGAGAGAGAGAGAGAAAGGTATTTGCATTGTTCAACGCCATGACATGAATACTAAAAAGTTCAAAGAAACCCATGATCGACATCATATCCCATATGCTTCCCTACGAGTCGGGAGCTCCAGGGAGCCTCTCTATCACGTACTTGCCCCGCGCGACGCTCATCAGAGGCACACCAGGGATCTTGCGTAACCGCTGCTTGAGCGCCTTATCGTTTGTGCCAACAATGTATATCCTGTTCTTCGATACGCGGTCGACGAGGCAGTCATCGGCGTAGACACCCTTGTGATCGCACTCGAGCCGTGTCCATCGCTCATCGCGGGCCACGCGCAGCGCCAGACGGTACTTGGGTCCTAGCTTTTCCAACTCGGCCATGACGCAGCTTGTGATGATGGGGTTGCACTTGGCGTAGAGGCAATCCATCATGCTATCAAGCAAGGAGAGCTTGCGCTGGACCGTGTGACTGAGGAAGTTGGTATCGACGAGGACGTTGTAGGGCGGGACCAGGGCAGTGTTGTGCTGGAAGAACATGTTGCTGGGCATCTGGGGCGCCTCGCGCACGAGCTCACCGTTGATAGTCTTCTTCGCAGCCTGCTCCTTGGCGGCCGCCTCAGCCTTTGCTTGGTTCGTCTTTAATCGGGCATCGCGGCTGCCGATAACTCGCTTCACCTGTGATTTTGCGCAGGGTCAGCAATCTCGAATTTCAACTTTTTGCGCCTCTTATCGATAGAGGGTCCCTTACCTGTGCGAATTTCCGAGTTTTCTTCTGGACACCCATGGCTGTGTCTCTAGGTTGGGGTAGGGAAAAAAACAGATCTTTCGTTTTGTGAATAAGCGAGAGGTCGATTAGATAGTCGTTCGAAGGCTCCGAGACTGCGATTCAGGGTATCGTGGTCGTCTTTACGTATATTGATGTTCTGCTCAAAAAGTTGTCGCCTGTGCCAGATTTTGCCAGGCTGACCTTGAAGGCGGTGGCAGAGGTGGGGCACCCTGAAGACGCACGGACCATTTCCCTCGTGAGTGCACGACGCGTCTTGAATCTTTGAGTCGCGTTAAGTGATGGCTCGACGACCAATTCAAAGTTCAACTCCAAATACGACTTCACGATGCCAGCCAAGAAAGCAGAAGAAAGGGGCGAAGCCTCCAACCATGCCTCCAAAGCAGCTCTTGCTTCCTCAGCCAATGGAACCACGACTTATGAGCTACCCTGGTAAGCTATGAACGTCTCTGTCGCAACCTTCTCTAACCATGACTTGCAGGGTGGAAAAGTACCGTCCTGTTTTCCTCGACGATGTCGTCGGCAACACCGAAACGATTGAACGGTTGAAGATTATTGCGAAGGAGGGAAATATGCCCCACGTCATCATATCGGGTATGCCTGGTATCGGAAAGACGACGAGCGTGCTATGTCTAGCGCGACAGATGTTGGGCGATTCGTATAAAGAGGCGGTGTTGGAGCTCAATGCGAGTGACGAACGAGGTCAGCACCCTTGATTGCACTTAAATAAATCTTGAACGTGGCTAAAACCTGCATCAGGTATCGATGTTGTACGAAACCGAATCAAGGGTTTTGCCCAGAAAAAGGTTACCCTTCCGGCAGGCCGACACAAGCTGGTCATTCTTGATGAAGCAGACAGCATGACCTCTGGCGCACAGCAAGCCCTCCGACGGACCATGGAAATCTACTCAAACACGACGAGATTTGCCTTTGCCTGCAACCAGTCCAACAAGATCATTGAGCCGCTACAGTCACGATGCGCCATCCTGCGCTACGCCAAGCTGACTGACGCGCAAGTGGTGAAGCGATTACTGCAGATCATCGAGGCTGAAAAGGTCGAATACAGCGACGATGGCCTAGCAGCTCTCGTCTTCAGCGCCGAGGGCGACATGCGACAGGCCATCAACAATCTGCAATCCACCTTTGCCGGTTTCGGCTTCGTATCGGGCGACAACGTCTTCAAGGTCGTTGACTCGCCGCATCCGATCAAGGTACAGGCCATGCTCAAGGCCTGTTACGAAGGCAACGTCGATTCGGCGCTCGATACTTTACGCGAGTTGTGGGATCTCGGATACTCGAGCCACGATATCATTAGTACCATGTTCAAGGTTACTAAGACGATCCCGACGCTCAGCGAGCATTCGAAGCTTGAGTTTATCAAGGAGATTGGATTCACCCACATGAAGGTCTTGGAGGGCGTTCAAACGCTCCTGCAGCTCAGTGGCTGCGTTGTTCGGCTATGCAAGATCAATATGGATCCCAAAAAATTCAGAGTAGCTGCCAAATAAAGAGCATGACCCTGGAAGCGCATTGTATGGTTTGGCGTTGGAGTTTAGGCAGGGTCTGTAAGGGTTTCTATCTCTTGGGGAAGATAAAATGCAATTTATACAACGGCACAATGGCCGTGCTATTATGGCATAGGATATCCAGATGCGATCATATGCTCGGTGCTCCCAATCCCTTGGCTCGATCACTTTACGTTACCCTTCAAGAACTCCTCCTCATAGCGCTCCCACCTAGCCCTGTCCTGCATCATACGCCGTTGCGCCCGCATCTGCAACTCGTACTCCCTCAACCGCCAGTCTGCCTCGATTACGCTGCCCAATATCATGCCCGACATTTGCAGAAACCTGGGACCGTGTCAGCTTTGTGAGTACCGTATATGAAGGAAGGTCAGACAAGTCTTACACCTTGAATTGAATTGTCGTTCCTCTATACAGTGGCGAAAACTTGTAACCTGCGGCTCCTAGCAAAGCTGATCCTAGACCATATTTGACCGCGCCAACAATTGCACCTTTTGTACCTTCCCAGGCTGCATGGCTTGCCTCGGGGCTGTTCATGGGGTCCGTGGCGCGCATGTCGGCAGCTACGGAGAGCTTTGTGAAGCTCCAAGGCCGAGAGATTTATGATGGACTGTGTTGCGTAGGGTTCGGTCTTGCAGCTGCCCTAGAAGGATTGGCAGACAACTTCAATTGAGAAGTGTTATCGGTGTTTGCACGCAGTTCAAGATACCGCCAGTAGGCATGAAGCTACTCAAACGACAAGAGCCCACTCGACGCAGCTTGTTCGTCTGTCTCATGTCATATCGGACAATTCCGTATCCATGACATAGCTTTAGGGCTCCACTCTTCAGCAGCTAAACTGGGCAAGAAAGCACCAGCCACTGTCTCACCTAGCCACATGTTCACTTTTTTCCGAACGCGGCCAGCCTCAGGGCAAATGCACGCTCCAAGCTCCACCTCGGCCCCCGCTAAGCGAAGACCTCGCCCTACGACAAATTTCCGCGAACTCGCAAGTCAGGTTCTAAACCCTTCCTTTTGCATCCTCCAGTTCTCCTCAGAACTTGACACGCAATCAAAAACGATGAACCATCGTTGCCTGGCGCCCACTTGCCCAGCGCTTAGTTTCTGTCATAAAGGCAATCGCCCGCGAGAGCTGCCGCTCTTATTTCTTTTACCTTAGTGCATTGGTTTTGTTATCCGGATTTGCTTTCATCGTTTTTTTCTCCTACCACGTCGCGCTTTGGAGCAAAGTTGCTCGATCATCGCAGCCATGTCGGACCAGATCATCGATGCCTACTGGCAGGCGCCAGCCATTGCCAGGTAAGTTCCTCTTCTATACTTACTTCTGCGTTGTATTCTAACGTCTTTCCGACAGGACTATTGCTACTGCTGTACCACTCCTAACCGTGGGCTCCAAACTTAGCCTACTGCAAGCCCACTGGTTTGTCTACTACCCGCCATGGATCTTCTGGGCGTTCCCGCCCCAGCTCTGGCGCCTCGTAACATGCTTCCTCGTCACCGGATTTGGCCTCGGATTGATATTTGACACGTACTTCCTGTACCGATACCTGAGCGCCTTGGAATTAGGCAACTCGCGTTTTCCTAGGAAAGGCGATCTCGTCTGGTATTTGATGTTTATCTGCTCGACAATTCTGGTAAGCCTCGCTACATCTTACGTGCTCCTTCATGTTCCCTATCGTTTGTCAAGTGAGAATTGCTCGCAATTCAAACACATCACCTCATAATATCTGCCCGGATAGTGCTTTGCCTCTTCAGCTATCACGGTTCCTGGAAATGAGGAAGATTATCCCTGCACTTCGGACCAGCCCATCATTCGCAAACTAGGGTTGGTCTGCGGTGTAGGCATGATGGGATGTCTTATGGATGGCTCGTGTGATCCCCAATTCACTCGAGTGGTTTTTTAGCGCCCTACATTTCTATACCATAGCCCCGTCTTCAACCATGACTTTCGTGACCCGAAGGTTAACAAGTGTTGCTAGATACTTAGTCATATCACCGGCTTCGTCTACTCGGCATACCTAGATGGCTTGATTCTTGCCCTGGCATATACTGTGTCGCAAGACCAGCGTGGACAGAAGGCCATGATCTTTGTTTTCACCATCCCAGCTCAGACTTTGCCTCTCGCAATGATCGGATTTAGTCTTCTGATGCCCGGCGGTGCACACAAGATTCCGCTCCAAGTTCAGGGATTCGTCGCTGCTCACCTGTGGGATTTCCTTACTAGAATATGGCCCGAGTTTGGTGGCGGACGCAACTACTTGGCCACGCCCGAGTGGGTGCTGCGTCTTGTTCAGACTCCCAGAGTTCTTCAGAGAGGCTTCGGTACGGCAGTCCTACCCAACGAGCCCGGTACGAGTTCTTCTACTGGTGCCTCGCGTGGCCCACTGCCTGACTCGTGGAGGACTCGTGGTCGGGGCCAGCGCTTGGGCTAGCACCACCTGAATCCAAGGGTCATAGATCGTTATACAGTAATCCAAATCAAAGCCATCTATAAAGGCCGATTTCTTTGCCTATCAATTGCGGTGGTATCTAACGAAGGCGTGGGCCCAAAAAAGAATTGAAGCTACCCAAATCCGAAACTCCAAGCTAATCCATGGTGAAGTAGGTACCCTCCCTAAGGGGGTCAAGAACTAAAATTTGACAAACATGAGCACCATCATCCGTATATCATGCTGGGACCGCTCAACAAGGGAGAAGCATTCTGTTCTCTCCTCTTGAGGTAATCATCATTGAACGAAGCAGGAGCTTCCGTAGCCATGATCGGCCCTCCCGCTAGAGGTCGGTCATGAAACCGCCCATCAAAAACCGCCATCGGTTTCGATATTTCCATATCTCGACCGCCATCTGCATCAGCAGATGATTGGGTTCGATCTTCCGAAACGATCTGCGGTGGAAGGTACTTTCTAGCAACTTTCATCTTGCTAAGCGAAGGAAGGACGAGAGACGGTACTTTGGATTTGGGAACGGCTGCTGGGGGTGGAGGCGGCTGCGGAGTGGGCACAGAATCTTGGCTTGCAGAACGCGAGTGGCTTCCATCAAGCATGACCTCCGCAACACGCCTCGAGTCTATATTCGGCTCGTCTGCAGTGGATAGGTATGCCTGGAGAGCATAGGACTGCGCGGTGTTGGGTCTGGAGTAGTTGGGCGGGGTGGACGAGGAACGGCTCCGGTCTAGCATACGGCTCGCAGCGCGCGGCACATAGGCCGGGTGTGTTGGCATAGCGCCGTTTAACCCACTGCCTACTGCGTGCGGTGCGTGGTCGTAGCTGACTGCCATCCTATTCCTTCGCAATTCTTCGCCCAACTTGTCGTAGTTGGCTGCGTAGGAATCAGAGCGACCATGGGCATAAGAGGAGGGTTTGTGTTCGCCGCGGGACCTCGACGATCCGGACCCATGGCCTGAGAAGTACGATCCCTTCCGGATACCGTACACATCTCTGTCGTTCATGGGAAGTTCGGGAAGAGGCGAGGAGATCTGGTGCGGACCCTGACGACGCTTTCGGCGGTAGTAGACGAAGAGAAGACCTGCAACGCCGAACAGTGCGAGACCACAACCGACAGCAATGCCGACGATGGTGCCGGTGGTCATTGTGCCCATCTCAGCGCCGCTGTCACCCGGAAGCGTGGTGTTCGTGTTGGGGTCTGTGATGTTCCGAATCTCAGACGTGAAGAGGTTCCCGCTGAGGCCGATGAGATCACCAGACTTGGGACGTTGTTCGCATCCGGCCTTGAGAGCTACTAGGACTGCAGGGTCGATCGTTAGCTTTGCTTTGTTTGGAGATGAGCAGCTTGGCTGGCAGACGTACAGTTCGCAAGGTAGGTCTGTCTTGAGCTGGCTCTCAGGCAGTTGATGCACCAGTCGTAGTTCTTGCTCTCAAAGACTGAATCTTGGGCGGTGCAGTAGTCGAACTGGTTCTCCTGGTCAACATCTAGGAGAGAAGTCTCGAGGGCGCCCTTGAGCTTCCCGCAAGCTTGATCGATGTTGCACGGCGAGTTGATGGTCTCGCTTCCCAGGTCATCCGGGTACGAGTACAAGCAGACGTCGAAAGTGTAGCGGACATTGTCTGCATAGTGTTAGCAACCCACACGAGCACCATCGCGAGCTGCAGCGTATGGGCATCTTACAAAGGAACCATAAGACGTCACTCTCCGACTCCCACGTTGCCTCGCTCTCCTGCAAACAATTGAGGCAACCACGAAACTTGATGCCCTTCTTCGCGCTTGAGTAGCCCTTGTCGTCACATGTGATCTCGGCGACATGCGTGTTCGACTTGTTCGAGCTGGAGAGGTTCTCGTCGGAACAGAGAGCGGCGCAGTCCGACTCGGGGGTGACTTTAAGCGCGTTCGAGGTGGTGAAGGCACATAGCAGAATGGCGTGGAGCCCAAGCTGAGGTGACCACATTTTGAAGAGAGCCGGACTCTGGCGTACGTGAGGAGAGGTGGGACGTTATCGAGATCTCTCCAGCATGGCAGGCTACGTCGAGCGAGGGTGCAAGCCTAGTTAACCCAGCTGAACTCAATGATCAGTGTACAGGAAGAAGAGGGGATCAGCCTTCAACTTGGACGGAATGAACTGAGGATAAAAGGGTTGCATACAACGCACCCTCGTCGAGGAGAGGCATCTGTGGGCATTCGAGCAGATATATCGAACCTGGCTAGATGGAGGCTGGTACAGCAGCTTGGCAGCCGAGTGCCCAGTCAAGGATCACCAGAGGCAAAAATAGCAGTGGATCATGATTATTTTCGGACTCATGAGCTGCAGAGATGCTTGATAGAAAGCTTCATACCCCACGATGAAGGAATCCACGTTGTAAGTCCAAGAATAGCAACATCCCGACCGGGAGGGATAACAGCGTCCAATGAGAAGCTGGATCTTCGAGTTACTGGTCGTAGGGACTTGGCCATGTCCAATCATCGAATGGCGGGAGACGTTATGGGCGGTTAAATGTGGATGCGAGACAAGGGCCTGGGGAGGGGAATCTCAGTGGCATCTTTGTAAATGCATGCTTGGTGAGCTCGGAAAGGTATTGCTTACATTCTGGGTGCAGCTGTGGCCGCTTGTCGGGCCTGCTTCTCAAGGTGTCACAGCGAGGAAGTGACGAGGACGGATCGGTACGTCTGTAGTTAGTGATCAATTGGGTTTATGAGCAAACTGGGATATGATGTTGGCAGGTTGGCTTATGATGAGCAAACTGGGATATGATGTTGTTGTAAGGCGATGTTGAGCTACCCGAAGGTACGTCTGCAATTATTTGCTGTACTACTACCATAGTAGACGACCATAAGAAAGCCATTGCTCATCATATTCACATCTTCGTATTGGTTTTTCGATAATATCATTCGAGTCTTTGAAGGGACGCGACTTTACTTTCGCTGGCCGCTGCTCTGGCTGAATCTCAGCTCGTCGAGTCCAACTACTCACCGATCTTCTCCAGCTGCTGCAAACAACCCCCAAGCGCTCGGATTACTGCGCATGTGCGCAATCCCAGGCTTCGACAAATCACGCATGGTATTCAACGGCGACCAGCCCCTCACATGGTGGGCGCGTTTGTCGATGTGATAGTGACACGGGCTGCATATGCGGTTTCAGCACCCCGGTCTCTCACCGTGGCCCATCATTAGTCCAGATGCCAGGAGACGAAGCGGCACAGATGCCAAATGACCTGACAATCTGATCATGAGATTTTACCAAGGCAGCTCATAAGCGCAGAAGATCTTCGTGCCGAGTTGGCGTACGTGCAATTGGCCTCCGAGATGATGAAGCTGGCAGCGTCCCGGGCGATTTTCTATCTCTTTCCTAGTTGGGGGTTAGTCCGGCGGCGCTTCTCTTGACGCGCTGACAGAAACAGATAGATGGATGGATGTACGTAGATGCAGGTCTGGTCCGGGACAAGGATCTTTCTGTTTTGTCCAGGTAACATACAAGAGTATTTCGAGAACTCTAGCAGGTGGGATGCTCATCCCGGGGCATTCGTTTGGATCAAAGATACCTCAATATGAACTGACCTGTTGAGAATGACTACGACGGCTTTGCGGGGAGGGACCAACAAACGACGCTTCAACAAAGGTGAACGAATCCTTCTGTGGTTGGGGCCGTAGGAATGAATGGCTCTGATCTACGCTAGATGCAACAACGCAATACAGGTGATGGGCCAGAGAGTGGTGGTGATTGTTCCGATTGGTGCCAGAATGAGATACTACTACTGTACTGTACTGTACCGTACTGAACTGTACGGTGCGATGCGCGCTTATACCAGACTACCGGGACCAATGACCTCAGGAAGCTGTTCGCAAGATCAGATCATGGACATCTAGGAAGAGCAATGTGATTGGACTAGAAGATGCTCTAATCAGAAAAGGGAGGATAGCGCATCCTCTTTTTGGGGTGAAGAGCGATGTGAATGGCTCTAACCAAAAGTGTGGGGATGAAGCGTTCTCGCTTTCCAAGTAAAGGTAAAGATCGTCCTTTGCGGGGCTCTCTTCCCTGTCACGTTGGTGTCAGTTACGGTGAAGAGAGGCCATCGGGTCAACGCTCCAGCGCTGTATGAACAGCCCGGGAGCTGGGGAGGAAATGGCTGAGGCTCTTCCAGTTTCGAGTTTCAGCGGTTACAGTAGGTCCGCCATTGGTCATCTAGCAGCACCCAGTCCCCCCACAAGTAGCAACTCATCCTCTTCTCTCGCATCATCATCAACCAACACACGAATGAGCAATGCGTTATCAAACGTTCGCAAAGAGAAAAATGGCCCAGCCAACTTTGCGGGCGCTTTGCCAACCCCCTCCCTAGACGCCTCAGACGCCCTAGACGCCCCGTACGCTCCGTTTAGCCTCATGCCCATCCTGGCACCTTGATATGCACGTGGAATAACTCTTCTCCTGCTGAACCGCTCCTGCGGCGTTTCTTTTGATCTTCTTCACACCCATATCCGTGGTTCCTTTCATACCTTGTCAACGGCGTAATTTGGTTTCCGATTTTTCTCCAAGGCCTGTTGTTTTCGTTTGTTTCTTTAACTTGAAGCGTTCATATTTTCCACCATCCGGCAGTAGTACGTGCAAACGGCGCTGCCTGGCACACGAGAGGCGTGGTGTCTGCTGTAGCGGGGTCCGTCCTGAGGACGTCCTCAACATGAGAATTGGTTGCTTGCAGTTCGCGCCCCAGGTGGGAGATGTCGACAACAATTTGAACCGCGCCGATGCAGTATTGTCGAAAGCGAACCTGGATGACTTGGATCTTCTTGTGTTGCCTGAGCTGGCTTTCTCTGGTAAGACGAATGCATAATCAACTTAGCCTGACAAAAATTTGGATAACATACTGATAGATTCTAGGCTATAACTTCAAGTCGTTGCAAGACATCACACCTTTTCTAGAACACTCCGGCTCTGGCATCTCGTCTCTCTGGGCCAGGACTATTGCCCTGAAATACAACTGTATCGTCACCGTTGGGTATCCCGAGAAGGTCGACGTTACCCCCAAATGGCCTACCGGGCCTGAGTACTACAACTCCACAATCGTCGTCAACGGCGACGGCGAGACCATCGCAAACTATCGAAAATCCTTTCTTTACCATACCGACGAACGCTGGGCTCTAGAAGGAAATCGTGGGTTTTACGATGGCTTCATCCCTGGCCTCGGAAACACTTCCATAGGCATTTGTGAGTTCAATCGGATTTCTCAGCTGAGTTAGACTAGGATGCTAACCGTATTTGTAGGCATGGACTTAAAGTATGCTACCACTCACGCAGGCTATCTCATTGAATACTTTTGCTAACCGTTGACACAGTCCCTACAAATTCGAGGCACCATGGCATGCTTTCGAGTTTGCCTTCCATGTCCTAGAATCGGATTCAAACCTCGTCATCGTCTCCATGGCTTGGATGACACGAGAAGACCCCCGCTGATTCAGCCGTATGCCTAATGAGCCTGATATGGAAACATTGACATACTGGGTGAGTCGGCTCGAACCTCTTATTCGCTCTGATAATCAAGACGAGATTATCGTCGTATTCTGCAATCGTATGGGCAACGAAGATGAGGTCATGTACGCCGGTACAAGCGCTGTGGTTGGGATACTGGACGGTGAGGTCAATGTCTACGGTATCCTGGGACGCGGAGAGAAAGAGCTCTTAGTCGTGGACACAAATAGTCCTCCTTGCGCCAAGCTGGTCCATCGGCCAGATGCTGAGAGTTCAGCTCCTGATGCTCTTGAAGCACTTTCGAAGCCGGATCAGCACACTGGATCTAGGCAGCATGATCCGAGCAACGAGTCACCCGCCAGAGATCAGTCAAGCACCATACATGATCATCTTCCCAGTCAAGGGTTAGGCTACAACTCGCTGGGTTCTCAAGCACAAGACGCTCTGCCACCTCTACCGATACTTCCTAAGGAACTTACCGACTTTTCTTCCAAACGACGTCGACCGGCTGCCTTATCTATTTCTGTAGAGCCAGACCTTGTAACTTATCACTATGCGCGATCCCCAGGCACTGACAGCATCAATCTCCCTACACCCTCGGCACCCAGCCCGACTCCTCTGGCTGTTCGACCACGCCTTATCATTCCTGAGTCACCACCAATTCTTCCACATCAATATCCTCCTGATCACCCAATCAGTGCTGCATCAATGAGATCAGAGAGGTCCATTCAATCTATCAAATCTAATGATTCGGAAGTGTCGATACAAACCGTTCGGTCCAACCCAAGGCCGCCAGAAGATAGCACCCCTTATCCTCACAGTGGTGCTCCCCTCAGTGGTTATCCGTCCACCTTCCACCCAGATAAACGGATCTATGGAGGCCACGTAACTATCGCAAGAATGGATGACGCATTTGACCCTGGAACCCCTTTTATCGACATTTCTCCAGCGTCTGACCGCATATTCTGGCGACCATCCGACAGCCTCCTTAGAACGCCTCTTTCGGCTGACGGCTGGACCCGTGGTATTCCAATTGGCAGAAAGCCAGAACCATTCCCTTGGCCGGATATTACAGGACAATCCTGGTCGCAAAGCAGAAGTACAATCCGAGAGGGGATCGAGGAGAAACCCGAAACTCCTAACCTTAGGTCCCAATCTCCGCAGTCCACCTCTTCGTCAAACAGGACCAGCAGGACAACCAAGGCGGCTCGACCAGGATCTCCAGCTGGCTTCGAGAGAAAAGAGGAGATGAGCTCGAAAAGCAAGCTGCTATCCAGAGCTCCGTCTCCGAAGTCACGGAACGCTAGTCAATCACGGACGCGTCGTGAGAGATCGACATCAGCCCTTGGTCAGCGTGGTCTTGGCTCACAAGTTTCACAACATCTCGATGGTACCTCCCATCAACGAGCAAAGTCTGTACATTCGATACGCGATGATGCCATCGATACCAACTCACGCCCGGAGCGACCGCAATCACCGAAGTCCAGGAACTGCAGCCGAAACCGCCCCGATGATGCCGCCGAGTTCAAAGATGAGCAAACAATACACGTTAGAGCAAGCCCCAACATTATTGACAAAAATTGCCGGAAACAATCCAGATCAATATCGAGGGCAGGTCATCGCCAGCGAAGCAACTCAATCAGTAATGTCAACGAAAGCCTCTACTTTAGTCGAAGTCGCGTTGGAACTCCAGCTTCTGGAGCAAACATGTGGAGACCTGCTTCGCGTGCTGCCAGCCGTGGCAGGACCCCCGGCCCTAAACCATTGACCAATAACGGCATGATTGGATCTGATATTGAGCCTGTCGAGCGAACTTCATCGACAGACTCTAGTCGCAATGATATTCTGCATACAAGACAGTCACGAAGCAGCCAGTCTCGGTCTGGCCAACAAGCGACACCTCCCAGCAGACGACGGAGTTCAATCAAGAACAATGTCGCCGGCTTCGAGAGAGTCGAAGCGATACTAAGCCAAAGTTGTCCGGTGCATGGTAGACGATCATCATCAAGCGGTATTCATGAGGGTAATGTGGTTAATCGTTCAATGCACACTTCCCCTGGATTTTCCAATGTGAATGAACCACGTTCTCGCGGCAACCGTTCTCAGTCAAGGGTACATGATCAAGACACACAAGTCCAACAAGCTGTGGAAACCCAATCCAATCCGGAACTTCGAGTCAAACTCACCAACGATGGCTCCCAACAATGCATCACAAACGAGAAAATAGAGGCAAGCGGCTATAGCTATTCTGCCAAGACCTCACAAACTGTGTCCACAACAGGTCAATCCCCCGCTACTCCATCCTTTTTCAACCCATCAACTCCGAGAGCCATGGCACTTGATACCAGCAATTTAGAAGCCGAATCACTACCAACCGATCAATTGAATGATATGGACAATACTCCCACCGCCTTCTATGCGGCGACAGATAACTTGCTAGTTGATAACCGAAAAAGCAGCCAGGCAGCATTTTGATCTTTGTCAGTTGATTCTCTAGATTTTCTTCAGACATATGTTAGCCGGTCAAGGGAGGCTCGAAAGCCTACGCCGTTGCAATGTTGCTTTCATTAAGTGTGTTTTTCCTACTTGATAGATTGGCTCAACGAGGGTTTAAAGTCAGTTTCGTTATAGCGATAGTATCAATTCGTTTCATGAAACATCTACAGCTTAGATCTGAACTGTTCAAACACGTGCGAAGCACCGCCACCTTTTCCGAACATGATCCTCAAGTCGGCAACTAACTTGGTAGGTCTCTCGTAGGCAGCAAAGTGCCCGCCATCCGAGTGCGAACCCTCAAATACCACTGGGCCGAGAGTCCTTCCCCACGTCTTCGGTGGGACGAACAAATCCTGGGGGAAGTAAGACAAGCCTAGCGGGACATTGGGTACGTATCTGGCCGCTTCTTTAACCAAGTCCTGATGAGCATGACTCGCTTCGTAGTAAATCCTGACACTCGCGGCGGGCCCCGCTCTCGAGTACTGGTAGATTGAAATCCACGTCAGAACCTCATCATCAGTCCAGGGATAACTATCAGTCCAGTCATGCAACTTCTCGTAGATCCATGAGAGCATGCCAACAGGGGAATCGGCAAGACTGTAACCGAGGGTTGATGGTTTAGTAGACTGTGTAAGATTGTAGCCTCTGCCCTCTTTTGCAAACCATTCCGAACGGGCAAGTCCGGCTTTCTCCTCTTCGGAATACGGTAGGAGGGCATGCTTTGTATACTGCCAGGGTGCTTGGAAGAATGAGATTGGTTCCTTGACGGAGATCATGTTGATGTGCGATGCCAGGCAATTCTCTGGATATAAGAGGCCCATCATGCGAGTGATGATGAAGCCCCAGTCACCTCCTTGCGTAACTAGAAGACTGGTTAGCTGATGTGTACTAGATAGACAAGGGAGGTATCGCTTACCATATTTGTCGTATCCCAGCTTCAGCATGACCTTATGCATAACTTCCGCATACTGAGGGATGCCAAAGTCTTTCTTCGTGACGAGGCTCGAGAAGCCATAGTTCGGAAGCGATGGGGCGACGACATGGAAAGATGGACCTTTTCCGGGATCTGTGAGCATTGGGAGGATTTTGGTCACCTCGAGGAAGCTTCCTGGCCCTGCGAACAATCTTAGCCCATCTCACCCTTTTTCTCTCCCTGTTTTTTTGGTTGCTTACACCCATGGCAGAATAGCAAGGGAATGCTGCCCGGTCTGGTGCTCTTCTGATACACGAAGTGAATGTCGAGCTCCCCGAAGCCGTCGACGGGGATCGTGGTTGTGTACTGAGGTAGCTCGTTCAGCTTAGCCTCTTGCGCTCGCCAATCGAAGCCATCTTTCCAGTAAGCTGCAAGTCTTCGAATATCCTTGATGGGTGCGCCGGATTCCCACTCTTGGAGGAAGTCCGTCTCGTTAGGCAAAGTCGTGGATGCGAGCTTGGTCTTCAGGTTGTCAATGGCTGAGTCTGGGACATTGATTGTGAAGGGGCGGATGTCGTTGGCCATTGTGGTTTTGTTTCGTGGTTGTCAGCTTGAGGTTCGTGTATGTGATGACGATTAAATGGCAACCGAAGATGGATGAGGAATCGATTGCCGAGACAACGGAAATATATACGCCTTCGTTTTTTAAGAACTGCCCGGTGATTCAGACTTACGTATAGGGTACTCAAGTCAGGTAGTGCTGTAGCGTTTAAGTTATGACAAATCCGAGGTAAAACGTCATGATTTCACAGGGCGTCGATGACCTTCAACCGTAAGCGATTGACGTAGGTGTCTTGCCTTTTACGGTAAGTGGAACCGCAGGCTCGATGGTTACCACTGGTACGTACACTGTGTGGCTTTGATCTTATGTCTGATAGTAATTTAGTAGTGATACAAGTTATATGCTGAGTTAAGCAGCAAGTAGGTGCGCCTTTGCGATGATTGTCGGCAAGCTGGTCTGATAGGAAAGATATACTGCTAATCAATTCTCAAGCAGGACCTCACCATATTAAACCAGTGACTGGCCTGCCTCTCACACTTTCAATGTGCTCTGCCGTATTTAGCCTCAACTCTAGGTTAGGTCAGCAATATCCCCGATAGATAATCAGCACGTGCGAGCTTGAGGGGAGGTCCTTCCCGTTCTCTTCATTCAATCAATCAATCGCAAGCTCACAACAACAACTTCATCGCACGGCAGTGTTTCGTAGCCAACTTTCCTTCATGATGTTCATGCCAGGCTTAGAAAGACGCCGCTTGCGAGCGACCAGTTGATTTGTCTCCCAACCAAGCAACCAAGCAACCAAGCAACCAGCTTCTATCGGCACGTGCAATGGCATCCCAAGAGACTTGACCTTTACTGCGATACTATTGATGGTGTTATCCGAGGATCCCGAGGTCATATTACCGCTGGTTTTGGTAAATTCTCTTTGAAGCAACAAGTCTGGCGCTTTCAAATAATCAAGGCCCGCTCGCAGAGTGCTTGCTCTTGGGAAGCACTTGACCCTTCTCTACGATAATGCTGGCTTCACAGACCACCACAGACAGTTCGAGTACCGTAAGCTGACGGAAACTCGACCGCAACAGCAACAGCAACAGATGATTAGTGCTCTAGCCGCGCACTCCGTGTGAATGAACAGGGGTCCTGCAGCTTGGTGGCTGGGTCCGCCTTGATGAGGGGTTGTGATGGATGACCTGAATGGCCACAGCTTCGGACGATGGCAGATCGGGGTTCAAGCATGCAGCTTCCGCACCTCACTCCGTTGACTAGGGCAGCCAATCACGCACATCGTTTACACCTCGATTCACCGCTGTGAGGTTCCCACGCTTGTCGTGACTGGTTACTCGTCGTATCAAAGCACCTGCAACCTGCAGATACGGCTCACCAACAAGTACTTTGTATATGTCCAACATCAACGGCTGAGATGCAGAAGCAGGCAGTGATCGGTGCCGACGGACTAGCCAACCCCCAGTTCAGAGGGTCATGCCGTCGGTATCACCATGCGCAGTGCCAGTCACCCTTGAGAACGGGAGACTGGTTTTCTCCTTCTACATGTAATGCTGTTGGTCTTCATCGTCACCTCATTTAGTGGATTGCGACTCCGAAACTGCAAGCCGAGTTTCCGAAGAGCGCTTAGAAACATCAGTTTTCGCCTCTATTAGCCGCTGCCGCCTGGATCTACGGCAGATGTCACATCACACCCGGGGCCCTGGCGATCGACAGATTGGAAACTCGATATAATCTAACCTGGGAGCTCTCGAACTTCTCCCCGTAGTCACGAAGTCGTCAACTGCTTATAGTCGCCGTACCTACATCTCAACCCACCGTGGGGCACGCAAAACAACGCCCACGGATGATCTAGAAAGAGCTCATCATTCATCCTTCGCGACTGAGGAATCGACATTTTGCGAGTTTGCGTCTCTTCCTTAGACAGGCACTTCGCTGGCGTCTTCAAGATGCGTTGGGCTCTGCTTGGTACGAGCCTGAGCTGCGTAGGCCTGGTGTCCGCTATCCTTGTAGCGCCCAAGTCGCCGTGCGAAAAACTCTGCGGCAATGTACTCGATTCCACGGCGCCTGATGACATCGTCTGTCACCAAGACGACTATAAGTCGGGCCAGGGTGCTGTCTATCAGCAGTGCCTTACATGCGAGCTAGGCAGCAACTACTACACAAGCGAGAATGAGACGGATACCCAGTGGGTGCTGTGTAAGTCATGATGGCGTTTATTGAGAAGAAAGAGAACAGGTACTGATGTGAGCCTTAGACAACACTCGTTACACCTTCTCCCACTGCCTGTACGGAGTTGGCGAGAAGGACGAAGTCATCGACACACCCTGCCTGACCACGTGAGTACGAATGCGAAGCCTTGCGAACGACTTTTCTGATGCGTACTACAGAAAAGCATGCGGTCCATTTCGCGATGCCATCACATACAAGAAATTGTCGTCCAACGTAGACGGTTATGACTACTGCGATGTTTGGCCGGGTCTCAATCTCCCCGAGGCTAAGGGATGTACCGATTGTCTGAAGGCGGGCGATCAAGATGTCCTAGCCAACTGTAGGTGGTTTCTTGAGATTGAATGCGAAGAAGAGACTAACCGGGATTAGTCTTTACCGTACTCGAGGCTGGCTGCCAACAAAAGCCTGTACCGGGAGCTATGTTATCTTTCGAGGGCAACATCTTCTCCAAGGAAACGGTTAACATTACTCAACCCTCGCTTATCCCAGAACTCGACCCGGACTGGTTCGACCAAGGACCACTGAGTCTAGGTGCGAAGGTTGGCATCGCAATAGGCGGATTCGTCTTCTTGTTGGCCATCGCTGGGTTCTGCATTGTGTGGAACGGCAGGCGGCGCAGAAGGGCATTCCTACGTACGATTGAAACAAAGCAGGTAAGGGCATGGCCGACACCACTTGCCATCTCTCACGACATGAGCGGCACGCCAGTAAGCCAGCGACCCCTTCGTCCTTGGGATGAATCACCCGTCAGCGAGAGATCCGAACAGAGCTTTCCACCATATATCTCTCCATACTCTACGCAGTACAGCAGTCCCGTCAGCGCGACAGAGGCCCAGCTAGCCCACTGGCCAGTCATGTCTCAAGAGCAGATGTATCAAATGCACCTGATGCATCAACAAGGGGTGCCACCAACAAATCGAAGTAGTCCCCACATTGGCATGGCCCATGGAGGAGATGGTACTTCGTTCGACTCTTCCAAGGGCAAGGAGAGAGGCGAAGTCTACGAGATGCAACCGGTGGATGCTGAGCCCAACAGTATGGGAATCTACCAGCAGGATGGGCACGTACCGTATGGTCAACATCTTCACCCACATGGTTACTTTGACCAAGGACAGTTCTTTCCCAACATATACCACAACGACCAAACACCGGACGATGGACAAGGCAAAGTTGCACCTTGATGCCTGGATGGAAGTGATTTTGCTTTGAACTTTGGCGTTTCGGTAGGAATACCAGGTGTTTTGGTGGGGATTGTGTGGTCATCCATTGGATATTGTAGGGGTAGTACCACACAAGGTGCTCCTCATGGCTTGAGACCTTCTTCAGACTTCGGTCACTGGGCTCAACTACGCTAACACAGAGCATTTCCCCTCAACTGGAGGTTCATGGTCTGAATTCGTGGACGCCGATTCCAACAAATAAGATCCACGCCCGGCTAGCTCAATCGGTAGAGCGTGAGACTCTTACGAGTACACGAAATCTCAAGGTTGTGGGTTCGACCCCCACGTCGGGCTTTTCCTATAAAATGTCATGATTGAGATGTGGAGTCTTCATTTTTTGTAGAATTTTTCCTTTTTGACCTGCTGTCTGCCAATTGCAACCTGCAATCTGCAGCCTTATTTGCTAGAATCATGTTTATTTCCACATTGTAAGCGAAATATGAATATCCGTGAGAGGTGCCGTGGTCTAGGTGGGTATCGACAAATCAAACTTGATCACATGGGCAGCAGCAGGATGCCTTTTCTTTTCATTGAATGATGCGTTAAAAAGGTAGTAGCTGTCAGCGACCTGGATTGATATCCAAGTTATCATGATACAAAAACACAGCTTCGTTATGCCCTTGATAACTTCATCGTAAACCTCGCAACCCGTCGCGATGATTGCTGTGGCTGAGTGTGGCTAGTGGAAAGGACATCCCAATATGACCTAGCGTGATATCGGCGCCACAGAGCCTCGCGCCTACCGCAATCGCCCCCACAATCGTATGAAAAAAAATTCTGGAAAGCTTTCCAACCACCAACACACCGGGCAGACACCGAGGAAAAATTACCACGACGACCTCCGTTCGCTTTTTCCGCCCTTGTCAAAAAAGCACACTTGCGTTGCTGGCCCGGTATATTATCAGAAGGTTTCATCATTGAACCGTCATCATGTCCAACGAAGTCGCTGTTGTGAAGAAGAAGGTGGAGGAGCAGGAGTACACCATCAAGCCCCAGGCCGTGACGCCGTCTGTCGACACGAGCACCTGGCCTCTGCTCCTCCAGAACTACGACAAGCGTGAGTCTCTCCCTCTTCTCATAGTCTATTGATTGAGAGGATATGGACGGATGTTATGGGTCAATTGGTGGCGGAGGCTAACTTTGAAATTGACAGTGCTTGTGCGAACCGGTCACTTCACCCCCATCCCCAACGGCTGCTCCCCCCTCAAGCGCGACATCAAGTCGTACATCAGCTCGGGTGTCATCAACTTGGACAAGCCCTCCAACCCCTCCAGTCACGAGGTCGTCGCTTGGGTCAAGCGCATGCTTCGGTTCGTAAACCTTGGAGAGACTGAAGTGGCTCCATTGGAATCGCTTGCTGACTTTTGCATAGAGTGGAGAAGACTGGCCACAGCGGAACCCTCGATCCCAAGGTTACCGGATGCTTGATTGTCTGTATCGACCGTGCGACCCGCCTCGTCAAGTCCCAGCAGGGCGCTGGTAAGGAGTATGTTGCCGTTGTCCGTCTCCACGACAAGCTGCCCGGCGGCCAGGCTCAGTTTGCCCGCGCTCTCGAGACCCTCACTGGTGCTCTCTTCCAGCGCCCCCCGTTGATCTCGGCCGTCAAGCGTCAGCTCCGTATCCGAACCATTCACGAGAGCAAGTTGATCGAGTTCGACAACGACCGACACCTGGGTGTCTTCTGGGTCAGCTGCGAGGCCGGTACCTACATCCGAACCCTCTGCGTTCACTTGGGTCTGCTACTTGGTGTCGGAGGTCACATGCAGGAGCTCCGACGTGTGCGAAGTGGTGCCATGGACGAGAGCAAGGGCCTCGTTACTCTGCACGACGTGCTCGACGCCCAGTGGACTCACGACAACACCCGCGACGAGTCCTACCTGCGCAGGGTCATCTCTCCCCTCGAGACCCTCCTGACCTCTTACAAGCGACTCGTGGTCAAGGACAGCGCCGTCAACGCCGTCTGCTACGGTGCCAAGCTCATGCTTCCCGGTCTCCTCCGATATGGTAAGTCAAATCTCTTGTGGAGAGGAAAGTGTCTGAAACTAAGGCTAATGGATCACGCAGAGTCCGGCATTGAGCACCACGAGGAGGTTGTCCTGATGACCACCAAGGGTGAGGCTATTGCCCTAGGTATTGCCCAGATGTCTACCGTCGAAATGTCGACCTGCGACCACGGCGTCGTTGCCAAGGTCAAGCGCTGCATCATGGAGCGTGACCTCTACCCTCGTCGCTGGGGACTCGGCCCCGTTGCCCAGGAGAAGAAGAAGCTCAAGGCCGACGGCAAGCTCGACAAGTTTGGCCGCCCCAACGATGCCACCCCTGCCAAGTGGACGACCGACTACAAGGACTTCAGCGCTCCCGACGCCTCTGCCGCTGCCGCTGCCGCTGCCGCTGCTCCCCCCACCCCCGCCAAGGCTGAGGTCGACATCCAGATGGAGGATGCCGCTGCTCCCTCGTCGCCCGCTGCTGACGACAGCAAGGACAAGAAGCGCAAGAAGCACGATGGCGAGACGGCCGAGGAGAAGGCCGAGCGCAAGCGAAGAAAGGCTGAGAAGAAGGCTGCCAAGGCTGCCAAGAAGTCCAGCAAGGGCGAGGCGGCGGACTCGGACAGCGATTAGATTGCGCCCGGATCTTGATGTACGTTGCTGGATGAAATCCAGACGTCGGAAGGATGGGTCACGAGGTTTTGTTGATACAGGGGCGGTGTCGGACCGGTTGCTGTACTATAGCTCCTCTTGCATTTCTGTGCTGGCCGTCAGTTGTGGAAGTTGGCTCATAATCTGCTCGAATTGTGTGTTTTTTCTGTATTTGGGCAAACAATCTTTGGCGTTTTGGTTTCAAAATCCCGGCTGGAGTAGAATGAGGGAAGACATTCAATGCAAAATGACGATAAACCTAAAGTGCTGCACTGGAACATCGTATTGCTTCACCGTAAATAATTCGTGGGACATGACTATCCCGAGCGTAGCACTGAGTGTAATCGGTGGCCGGAGCATCAGATTGTGACAGGCACGGCAGGAGTTGGCGGTACCGGAGCTAGCATCATCTCATGAGTCGGAGTAGCTTGCTCTAGCACCGTAGCACGAATCAGCACTACCTCAACTGGCCTTGCACATACAGAAGAAGAAGAAGAAAAGAAAAATGCCGGTGATGTGTTCGTGTTTGTGCGCATCTGTCATGAGTCCGTGAAATCTGGACTGCACCTGCTTAGCGCAGGACTCCATCGGCCTGAAACACCTAGCCAACCTCGTGCGTTAGTCGGGCTTGAGCAGAAAGGCATGAATACGAGAGACATTGTGAAGAAGAGTTGCAGTTTGGAAAAGCATCAATCGAGGGCAGAAGGGAGATCCCATTGCGCTGCAATGAAAGGGAGCCAAGGAGGAGGGATGGGGGGATGAGAATGGATGAGAAGGGTAAGGCTTGGCTTCCAGAGGCATCACAAAGGAAAGGAAGCCACGAGGGAGGAGGAACTTGCACTACTACACTTGGATCCAAGCTGGTCTCGGGCCACACAACATGGGCGCTGACGTGCTAACTTCCCTACGACTACGTAGTATGTTACGGTATGTAGCTGTACAGGAGGTACTAGCACAGTAGCATCATCGAATCGATTTTCGTGGTGATTACAGCAACATCCGATGTTTCAGAGATTCGAGCGACACGTTGTGTGCCGTGGTGGCGGGAAATCCCATCTGGATGGAGCCAATAATAGAAGAGAAGCGGTGGTCATCGATGTTCTAACGCTGCGAACAAGACGGACATCACGATCCAAGACCCAAGATCCAAGATCGGAATCACTGGGAGACGGATGGCCACGATAGCGAAAGGTAACGTCGGACAAGCATGCGGCGGAGGCGGAGAGAAAAGAAGAGCAGGATCAGCGAAATGGGAAGTTGGGTACTATGATGGAGATGTTACTGACCTGTAACGCGCATGGCCTCTTTTATTCTTGGCAGAAGATTCATGTTCCGAGCTTATTTTCTGGTAGAAGAAAAAAATGCCTTCGTTTAACTGTTTACTACCAACGGCCGTATGTTGTACTGTAAGCCAAGAAAAAGAAGTCTATTCAAGAGCCGTCAAGGGTTGTTCTCTTTCTTTGTCGTCATCCGCTGGGTCGATCTGCAGTCGCACTTTGTCATGCCCCAGAGTTTTTTTTATTAGTTTCTTTTTTATTCCCTTATACCCAGAAGGGCAGTGCTCGATGATGTCGTTGGGCAGAAGGCGCTTGTTGACGTGTGTGTTTCCCTCTTTCCTTGTCCAAAGTCTATCAACCAGCAATTATGTCATCTCTCCCTCAGCTCGTCAGCTCGTCAGCCTTCTTGTCCGACCAATATTTTGGAAGGGCAAAATGGCGGTGGATCTGCCCGACGTGAATCATGCCGGATGTTTTCACATTTCCCCGTCGACCAGTCTGACGGACTATCAATTAAGGATACTACCTACTACAATGCTTGTCCACTTCCACTCGCATCACCACATGGCATCCCTTCGTCACACAGCCTCGAATATCTTTGCTACAATTATCACTGATATGAGGTTGTGAGCACACGCGCGTGCGCATTCTATTCCCTGTATTCGTCGCATTTCCTCTCTCATGTTGTGCTTGTGCACAAATTCAGCCCCGGGAACCGCCTCGTGCCTGAATATCTGAGCGCAAGAGGGAGAGATGAGGGGAACGGGGGACCGATATGGAGTTGAACGAATGGTGTAGATGAAGGGGCGCGCGTAACTATGCATCAACCAGCGATTTATTCGAAGCCCTCCCTGCTGGCTCTGCTTTGGCCCTTTCCGGCGTCTAATGAGGTTATTTTGAGAACCTCGGCGCGTGCACGCTTATCCCATCTCCGTCGCCCACACCCAACAAGACCTGGAAAGGAACCAACCAACCATACACGGAGACAGATACGCACCCCTCTCTACCCAGCTCGGAGCCTCAGAAAAAGGCCTAGGGCCCCTGGTGGCTCGGAGGGGCTGATGTTAACGACTAACTTAGCTCGTAGTCGCCATGGGTTTTATGGGGCCGTTTCGTTTCAGTTCGTGCTCTGTCCAGCTGCACCATCTTGGGCTGGTGTATAAAGAGCCAAGGGTCTGGCACGTCTAACAAAGGAGAAGGGAAGACAAATTCCTTTCTTTTCGTCATGTTCCTGTATTCTGTGGAGAGTTAATCCGAGCCCATCTTTATTCGATTCTATTTCATTTCACTTCATTTCTCATCTTTATACACCGCAAGAAGTCTTAAGTAAGACGTTCATCAACACGACGATTAACACGACGTTTCCACTCCTTGCTGTCGATCAGCCTCAACCCTAGTGCTTAGATCGGCAAGGTACAGCGTCATCGAGGATCAGGATCCTAACCATAAGAGTCAAGAGAAGGATAAGAGGAAAAAGACAAGCAAGAAAGAAAGGAAGGAAGAAATCAAGTTGGACATGATGATGTCCAAGAATGCTTATGCGGGCTTGTTCCCTTCCATACCTCTCTCCATCGTCACCGTCTTCCTGCTTCTCTCTCAACTTCTTCCCTCCGCCATGGCACTCCCTCCACCTAGACACGAAGCCGAGACGTCTCCACGCAAAGCGCCGCTACAAGTCACCTTGCACCTTCCGTCGCATCAACATGGCAGCAGCAACAACGCCAACAAAGCCCGGCGACAAGAGGGCGGTGCGGCACTACAGCCGGCCATTGACGTCAACTTCCCCGATCCAGCCCTCCTCAAAGATGCCGACGGTCGTTGGGTCGCGTTTGCCACGAGTGGCAACGGCAAGCACATCCAGATGGCTACCGCCGATGATCCCTATGGCAAGTGGGAAGTGCTCGACGACGATGCGCTTCCCGGCGATGGGTGGACGAGCGGGTCCAACTTCTGGGCGCCGGATGTGCGCATGCTCGACGATGAGACGTACGTGATGTACTTCTCGGGCGAAAACAAGGACGGTGGACACTGCGTTGGCTCGGCACGATCCGACAAGAGCACCGGTCCCTACGAGATTGACAACGGCCCTCTCTTCTGTCCCATGAAGGAGGGCGGCGCAATCGATCCCGCCGGCTTCACCGATCCCGCTTCGGGAAACCGCTACATCGTCTACAAAGTTGACGGCAATGCTCTGGAAAGAAACGCAAACACGCCGCTCAGACTTCAGCGCGTCGACCGCGAGACGGGCATCAAGCCCATCGGCAAACCTGTCGACATCATGGACCGCATCGTCAAGCAAGACGGCCCACTGGTTGAAGCCCCCAGCATCGTCGGCACGGATGATGGCCGCTACATTCTCTTCTTCAGCAGCAACTGGTACAATAGCGACAAATACGACGTCAAGTACGCTGTGTCCGATTCCGTTACTGGCCCGTACGTACGGGGCCCGGATCCGTTGCTTCGTACGCCGGACATGGGGCTCAAGGGTCCCGGTGGTGGCACTGCCCTCGAGGAAGGCGGTATACTATCCTTCCATGGGTGGTGCCGCGACAGAGTACGATGCATGTACATCGTCGGCTTCTCGTTGGGCTTGTGAAGGGGAGGCGCGGAAGCATGATCAGCGTCATCTCGTTCCTCGTCAATCGCTATCCTTTTTTCTTTCTTGTTTGAAACAAATCACATACATCACCTCCTTGCATTTGCGCAAGTTTACTTTTTTTTTAGTTTAAATCTGGGCTATTATCTAGATGAACGGCAGTATTGGGATGCTGCAGGAGGGAGGACTATACCAGCGTTTTGGATCTGCCATCGGTGCGCAGGCGGGCCGAGATACAGCACAGCAATTGGCGTTTGGTGAAAGCAAATTTCTTTTTCCCGGAGCAAAATAATGCAGTAAGGAGTGTTACTCATGCGTGCCCTCTATCACTCCTCCTCCCCCTCCTCTTTTCTTGTTAGTTGTTAGACCCCGCCACAGGCGTACCTACGTACTATGCACGGCGCACTATAGAGAGAGAGCGTCGAGGCCCTAAAATAGAAATAACCCTTTCAAATATTCATAAACTAAGGCAGACTGAGACACACGGACACGTCTAGTTTCACGATAAAACGCCCAGACTCGGGACCGTCGTTGCGAAAAAGAAAGCTTGCAAAAGGAGCTGCAGGGGTAAAAGGCGGCTCACTAAAGATAGCTTCGAGATCTAGGGCTAGACCGGACTGGACTAGCGCAAGGGACCTTGACGTATCCCGAAAGGCTGCTAAAAGCTACGATAGGTTGATAAAGCTACTAGTACTAGTCTAGTAGCGGTGCGGGCCAATGTTGGTTGGACAAGGGGCAGGGCGGTTGGGATCGTTTCATCACGTGAGCTGTCCCGCACCGACTAACGCAGGTACAGACAGACAGCCTTTACCTTATTGAAAGCGTTGCAGAGGAGTAAGAAGGGAGGAGGGTTGGGGATTGAGAAATAGAGGAAAAGAAAAAGAAAGATATAAAAAGGAGATAAGATTCAGGATGTCTGGTAAATCATATCAAAGTGCAAAAAAACAATATCCGAATAGCTCGGATGGCGGATGATCCTCTCCCGCCGGGAATTGAACCCGGGTCTCAAGCGTGACAAGCTTGCATACTGACCACTATACTACGGAAGATGCCTGGTTGTGATCAACCAGTGTAGCGAGGGATTGTTAGAAGGAGATCGCTGATTGGATATTATATAGCTGACAGCTCTGTCCCTGTGCTGGAATAGATTAGAGCTCACCTACCTGTACCCTCTATATTGTAGCATTCACTCGTCAAAACTTGGCAGTGCTTACTTGCACTCATCACATGACGCCCATACTCTTCACTCGTCCGCCCAAGCTCCATCATCTAGTCCTTTCAATTTCAACACTCAGACACAGACAGACAGAAGCCTCGGGTCACTTGTCCATTCCAGCCTGCAGACCTCCAAAGTCTAGCCAGCTCCCCTCGACAGGTCCGTCTCGTTTCGTCTTGCTTGGCTTAGCTTGGCCCGTACGCGCTTCGGCCTTATCCTTGTCCACGCCTGAAACGCATCGTTCTTCCGAAGGGGCGTGTTTCCAAGCAAGAACTCATTCACTTACCCGGCACCGGCACCGGCACCGGCGCCCCTTGTCACCAAACACCGCCAACCAACCACATCACCACTTACGGACTGACGACTTGACTTGATCTGGGCGTCTTGGCTTTCTAAGCGCCGTCCACCGTTTTCACCGGCTGTATTCCCCCTAAAAACAAAACCCGCCCTTCTTCGACTGTCATTCATGTGGCAGTAAAATTCTACTGGTCCGCTAACCGTCAGCTCCTCTTCCATAATGCTGTCAAGACGACAAGCTTCGGCATCATCCCGTGGCGGTGGTTCTCGGCTGGTGTTGGTAGCGCTTCCGGTTTCATCTCAACCGTTCTCATCCGTCAACCTTACCTGTTTGTCCACGACAATGACATACAACAAGCCTCCCTTCTTCCTCGTCATCGTTCCGTAACTCCTCTCGAGACCTATACCAGCGATTACGTTGCTCCGAGTTCTTTGCCCCAGATCACCCCATGATGATGTCCAACCTAATACCAGCAAGGTCCACCAAGGACAAACCTCCAATGCCCACATACGGTGCCATCGCAGGCATCGCTATCGGCGCCGTGGCTTCACTCCTTCTCATAGCAGGCTTCATCTTCACGAAGCGTCGCGGGCGCATCGAGCGCATCGCCAACAGCCGCCGTCTTCGCCCATCTTCCCTATCTCTTCGCTGCCGGACAGAAGCCCCCTCTCATCACACTCTCGTGGCCCAAGATCCCAATAGTACAGACGAAGGTCTCTGCAAGACAGCACCCACAGATCACGAGGAACCATGTCCCAAGCCTGCAATGTCGACGATCAATGCCAGTCATGCCTCGCTCTGGAACCCGCACAATGCCATTCGCAGCCTCGAGAGCAGAGCAAGACTTGCTGCCATTACCACGAACCTCCCCCGTCCACCGGTAGCTCACACATATCCTCAGGATGCTTCACCACTAGATGAATACAGCACTCCCATATCAGCTACGTCGACCCGCTCCGTGGCGCCTCTGCTTCAGGATGGACCGGACGTCTCTGTGGAATACGTAAAAACCCACGCACGATAATCGCAGCGAGGCCTATCGCCTCTCCCTAGCACAGGCTTGAGCTTACCAAGTATCTGTGTTGATAGACAAAACATGACTGTTGGGTGGTGAAGCGAAAAGTGACTGGATAGACAGATGATGCTAGCAACAATTTGGCATGGTGAAGCGATCCCTTTAAGATCTACAAGGATGACATGAGCAGCCAGGTCACGCCTCAAAATGCAATACCGGATATTGAGTGAACCAATGCTCCCATTTGAACAATTATGTCGACAGCGTGACAGATTGACTGTCAATATATTTAACATCTCTAGGTCGTATAAACCGTCCTTTCCCTGCCCTACAAACAATCCACGCTTAATGAATGCATGCAATCGCTAACCAAGCCAAACAACAAACAAACAAATAACACAAACCAAACCTGCAATACGTGCAATACATGCATGCCCATGTCCTTCATCCAAACCTATGGGTATATCCGGGCGCGCACATGTCGTCTTGACAAGACATGTCCACAGCACAAGATTGTGGGCCTCCTCCCTTGATCCTGTAAGAACCCAACACTGCCTTGCCTTGCCTTGCCTTCTTCAACCGTTCCATACCCCTTCTTATTCAGCTCTTATTGCTCGCCACCGCCATTTCAGTGGTTCAGATCAAAAGGTGTCGAGCCTCTACTGGTACTGATGGCCTCGCTCTGCATCCGTTCGTTTTGGTCCCGGAACCACGATGCTCCTCGCTCCATCTCTTCCCGCATCGCGCGCAACTCCATCATAAGGTTCTGCGCGTCGCTCATAACTCGTTTGTGGGCCTTGGCCTTGGGGACGTCCTCCTCCATGGCATTGCTATCCTCCTCCTCCTCCTCCTCCTCTTCTGTTGGTCGCTTTCTCTTGTGCGCCGTGGAGCTGTCCGTGGCAGCACTCGAGTTGGAGACTGAGCGATGCGCTTCAGGCCTTGTCATGCTCGAAACTGATGCCCGGCGCGAACCGATAGGGGCAGGCGGTCCCATGGAACCGATGCCCGAGTACCGCTTCCTCGTAAAGTTGGCATCGCCTGCCAACGATTCAGGGAGGGCAGTGCCGTCAGGCATCTGAACGATCCCCATAGCTTTGAGTCGCCAACGCTCCGATACCCTGCTCGGGCGATTACCGCGATCGGGGCTGGAAGTGTCTCTCGATGACATGGGAGGTAGCGAGCGGCGGAAGCTAGCGGAGCGCCCGCCCAGTAGCTGTTCGCGAAGTGCTTGTGTCTTTGACCCGCCTCTAGCAGCTGAAGATTGCGACCACTTCGACTGCGTGCTTGTAACAGATCCGCTGACTGAAGGTGATCTCCGCACAATCTTAGCTATCGCTTCTTCCTCGTCGCCTACTCCTGCCAGCACGCCAGATGCCAGTAGATCATTCCCTGCTTTTCGCTTGCTAGGTTTTCTTTGCTGTAGCAAAACCTGGAACTCGTCTGGGTGGTTGAGCTGCGCCATTTCAGCCCGCTCCCTTGCTGCTCGCCGTGCGGCCTCTTTCTCATCCTTTATTTGAGCCGCTCTCTGAGCCTCGTAAAACGACTTCATCTGCTCACGGCCACTCCGACGTAGTTGACTCAGGCGTATCTCTCGAGCAACTTCCCTCCAGCGGTAAAAATACTTTACTGAGAGGCTATAAGTGCGATACTCTTTGGCCTTAGCATTGGACCGTGCTTCCTCCTCTTGCCGCCTTCTCCTTGCCTCTTCCTTCTCAAATTTCCTGTAAACTCCTTGCAGGATATTATCCAGCATAAAGGTCTGAAAGTCTTCTAGCAAACCATTGTCTCCCATTACGAACCACTTTGCGAAGTCGCCGAGGATGTCCCGTGGAGGCGATGGCGTTGCGGGTGGTGGGCTGGGTAGTTTCGTGACGGGCTTCTCGGCGGCGGAGATAACACTGTGCGGTTCCTTTGTTATGCTGTGAACCTTTGGAGGCTCAAGAGTGCTTGTTGACTGGGGTGTCTGCGAGGACTGAGTCGCACCAAGGTTTGAGAATGGTGTGCTGCTTGGGGGTTGGATCTTGTCTGTCGACGAGAAAACGGGTCCAGCTTTAGAGGTACCTGCTGTGCTGGATTGACCTCCCGTCGTCGGTGGTATGAAGTTGTTGATTGAGCCAAGCTGAAATTGACCAGATGGTTTGATTGCCTGGCTGGAGGCACCAGAAGTGGGTTCTAGAGTGGTAGAAGAAATCTCGGTACCGGGGACTTTGCCTGTCTCATCCTTGGGGGCCGTAGTGTTTGGGGAAGCCGCAGGGAGGGTGCTCTTTACTTCGGTTGTTGCATTTGGAACAGGACCAGGAGCAAATGGATTCGTTTGTGGTGGGAAAGAAAACGAACTCGTCTTAGGAAGCCCTGCCGGTTGAGAACCCAAAGGCAAAGCCGCGCCTCCATTCGCACTAGCTGAGGTCGGGGCAAATGGGTTGTTTTTGGACGCTGGGATGGTGGAAGGTGACTCTGGCTTGGAGGGTGGAGCGAAGGGATTTGGTGTTGGCCCTGATGGGCCCGCTGCTCCAGTAGTATTGAAAGGCGTACTACTGAAGGGAGATGGCCCGGTTGGTGGTTTGATACCAAACGGACTGCTGGCTGACTGACTGGCTGACGGAGTTGATACAGGAGCAAAGGGGTTCGGCTTCTGAGGTGGCGCCTGGAAAGCCGAGCTGGAGCTAGAGAGGGTACCGTTTGGAGCAGTACCTAGAGTAGATATAAGGTCAGAAAGGGTGGATCTTGGCGACTTTTTGTCTAGTATTCGTATGATATGCTCCGGTTCTTGAGCGTTCTCTCAAATTCGGATCCTCGCAAGGCTCGTCTGAAATTCATATGCTCACTTTAGAGCAAAGGCCCCGCGGCCGAGTAGAAACGGGAGACACAGTGCTATACGTAGAAATCTATTCATTATAGAGGGGTTTGAGGGAGGCGTCTTACCTGAAGGTGCTCCTAGTCCATTGCTCGGCCAACCGAGAGAGGAGAAGGGGCTCATCGTAGTGGTTTTGGGGCCTGCCGGTGGTGTCATAGCAGCTAGAGGGGTCGTCTTGTCCGGAACGAAAAGACTTTCCTCGGCCGTGCCATTCATGATAGGTTTGGCGGTCGTATCTTCGTGTATGCTGTAATGGATCAAGTCTGGTAAGGGCCTTGAGCCACGCTTCTTCTCGACCAATCTGTAAGAAAATTGATGTTGAAGTCGAGGGTGAGGTAGAGGTTTGCGATTATCCAAGATGAGGTATTGAGAGTAGACATCAAATGAGTCGTCGTCGCCGGAGCCAAACTCGAAGTTGTGAAGCTCGGCAAAATCTATTGCTTGCTGAACAGTGTCGAAGCGAAGAAATTTATTTAGCACTGCAGCGGTGACATCTTTCGATGATTCTCGTGGCCGTGCCAGTGCTTTTTTTATATTCTTCAGTATCGACCGTCGAAGTAGAGGGAAGTGACACTCTGCAAAACAAGCCATCGTGTACGAGACTTTCGGATCCTCAACAATGCGGAAGTAAGTGTGATACGCAGCCGAAGCAGCTAGTGACGGGGCGTCCTTCAGTGGCCCATGGAAATCCTGTGTATTCTGCAGAGCTTCCACCAGGGATACCGCAGTTCTGATCTCATCAGAGTCCCTCCACAGTTTGGGTTTCCACTGACGCTGGAGCGTTTCGATGATATTAGAGTCGTAGGCGTGGAATATGAGATAGTAGGCACGGAATTCGGGTTCATTCTCGCAAGCTATACCTTGCTCGTTACAGTCGTCGTAAGCGTCGCGAAGAGAGAGGAGAGCTTTTCCTAGCTGCTCCAACTCCTGCTGTTCAACAAAGTCCTCGGGCGCTACACCCTCTTGGGAAAGGAGATGCAGCGCTGTAACGTGAAATCTTGCGATATTCTCAAGTACGTAGATCTGATTCTTCATTTCCTCTGGATTTAGAGAGGAGAAGAAGGTAAAGTCTCGACGAATGGCGCGGGTTCGATCCCAGAGAAAGCCGTGTAGAACCGGGAGATTTCCGTCATTTCGCAAGAGATCGTCGACTAGGTAATCAAGTGTCCGTCGAAGTGCGGCAATTGACCGAACGTCCATGGGCAGGGGAGCTTCCTGGCCGGCAGCAGATCGTGCCAATTTCTTGACCATCCGACGAGTGTTCGGATAAGAGGTATCAGAGTCCTTCTCAGGCCCGACAACGTCCATCTCGTTGATTCGTGTAATCTTTTCGTATTCGGGGCACATGTCCTCGCAGATACCTTTGAAATCGATGGCATCCTGCAAGGTTTTTCGCTTGTCCGGGTCGTCAATGAGGCCGACCTTTGTCAGCGACGCGCGCACCTTGTCTCTATATACTTCGTAGTTTTCTCGAAACTTGGTCACTTCGGCTTTGTTCTTGGGGTTGCCAGGCTCTGACGGCCACTGCGGCGGGTGAATGCCATCCTTTCTCAGTTGTTCGTAGACCTTTTTCGACTGTGGATCGCTCGATTGAGGTATATCCGGGATATGAGCATCACTGATGTCGACGGCATTCGAGGGCTTCGCTCCCGAGCCGTTGCTTTGCGGAGCAAAGGGGTTGGCCGCAACCCGGCTGCGCGCCATCTGTGGCTTCAGTTTCTTCGACAGATCACCTCCATTGGCGTAGTTTTTCACATCCGCAACCTTCTTCTTCTTTTCTTCACCTCGCTTGTTCTTGGACTTGCCACCATCGCTGATGCTCACATCATTGTCCAGAAACGGGTTCTTAGCTTTGCGCTTTCCTTCGACGTCACTGGAATTTCCGAAAGGCGCGTTTTGCTTGTTGTTCTTCGTCCGAGATGAGCCGCCTGCACCACCAAAACCAGATGAGCCACCCTCGCCCTCGGAATTGTTGGCGAACGGGTTGAAAGCTGGAGACTGGCTCCGCGTCGGCTGACCAAAGGCAGAAAACATCTGGGTTGATGATGCAACGGACGTCGCAGTCATCTAGTGAATCGGCTGAACATGGGGGATATGAGATTCGTGTTGCGCTCAGGACAGGGCGCTGGAACAAAGAAAGTCGCGTGGTTGGTTGTTGGTTTGAGTCTGGGCGCTTTGAAGCTGCGGCTTGCTTCCTTTCTGGGGAAGCTTCTGCGGTCGCAAACGCGCCGACCTACAGCACCACGTGATTAGCTCTCCAGCCACGATACTTTTACCTCGAAATGTGGCTTGTCTAGCCACTTCATCAGCTGTGATATGATGGTCTCAAGGAGACATATTTATACTACCAATGGCTAAGCATTCACTTCACAGTACAGGAAATCCAAAGTCAATGTTGTTCATTTCAATCATTACCTAAACCTTTCTTTGTTTCTTCTACAGACAGTCGTAAGTATCCTCCCTACCCCACCCCAGCCGCGCTCACTTCTTCGGTTGCCGTAATTTACCGTTGATACGCGCAGGCCCTAACCCTTGCCTAATCTCATCCAGCTGCTCAAGACCTGTCTGTGGCCGCATCTTCTTTGATGTCCTCTTACCAGGCTTGGTGTAACCTCCCAAAAAGTCGTCGAGGATATTGTCGAAATCACTGCGTATCGGGCCCTGGATGCTGGACGCTGTTGAGACGGCTGACATGGATTGCATGTCATCCATGTCCTCGTTGTACTTTTCTTCAATCCTGTCAAACCTCGCGTCCAAAAACGACAATTGTTCGGTTCGGACCAATGAGGAAGAGGTCATGGAGTAGCTTGAAGCATCCGTCAGCGCGCCCTTTCTCTTCTTTCGCTTGCCGCCGTTCGTGGTTGTCGTCCACGTTGATTGCAGCTCCGATGGTGCGCCTGGCGCTTTGCCGGTCTTCTGCTCCTGCTTGAACTGCTTGAAATTCTCCATCCAGTCTTGCGAAGGGCCCTCTTCTGGCTGCTCGGTCTGCGCCTTGACTAACTCGGGCGCATCGCCATCGGCCTTGTACTCCTTGACAGGTTTGGCTGTGTCGTCCGACTCCCAACCTTCGTCGTCTTCGTCGTCGTAGTATTGGTTCTCCTCAAACTCATAGTCATCAAGCTCTCGGCCATCCTTGGCTAGCTCCTTGAAGATATCGTCATCCTCCTCCACATAGGCTTCGTCCTCCAACGCTTCAAGAACTTCCCTCAACCTCGGGTCCATATCCGGCTGGAAGCCCTTGAGGGAATCTGGGACTTCTTGTTGCGACTCGTATGTCACTCGCGTGAGATTTTTGGAAGGCAGGATCTCCTCGTCAAGCACGTTGTCGGACTTCTTGATATCCAGGTCCTGTAGAGCGTCTTCAAGCGACTGCTTCTGCTTTCCCTTGCCCTTATTGGCCGTCGCATTCGACTCGACGAAGACAACATCGCCGGTACCCTGGTTGAGGTCTCGCAGATGTTGCATGTAATCGTACTCGGTGTCATCGAAGTAAACACCGTGGCTAGCCGCCTCGCCTTCGTTGTCGCGAACCTGCTCAGCCTCATAACCCAGGTCCGAGGCCAGATCGTCTAAGTGCTTTGTCTTTGAAGGACCGGCCTTGGTATGGGTAGGGTTGAGCACCATGGCAGGCGCATTGTCGTCGTGGATGAGGGGATCATTTTGAGGTCGGTGAACGAGGGTAAAATGCTGCGCATTCTTCTTGTCGCTATTGAAGTCAGGAGTCGTGATTGATGAGCAAGACTATTATACTAAACTTACATCCACTTTCCTTTGGCCATCTTGGCGGGATTAGAGTAAAGATCGGTAGAACGGGAGAGAGGTGTCTGGAGAGTTGGGCCGCGATCACACGGTTCCTTCCAACGAGAAATTCCAGCGGGGGTCGCAAAAAGTCTTTATCTCAAATGACACAGTTATCGAAAGCACAGACACTGTGATCAACGCCCAAGCCTACCCCGTGGGTACAGTATGAAGTGTCAACATCGACTGTGATCCCGAAAATTTGCCCCTCCAAGGTCTGCCATTATTCAGCGGGGCAATCGTAGTCATCCCAACTTCAGAATCGCAACTCAAACAAGGCACACACACACACACACACAACCTCTCCTAACTCATCCTTGTGACGTTTCCCTCAAGAGAAATACCCGTGATATACGACATACTGTTCAAACCCGACCAAACCCCGCATTAACCGCCAAGATGGTTTTGGCCAAGTCCAAGAAGTCGGTCGGACTGGGCAACACGCTCATGAACGACCGCTTCGGTAAGGGCAAAGGTGCCGATCGCAAGAGGACTTCCGCCGTTACGAGAATCAACCACGCCACTGGCGAGCAGTATCTCGTCAACGAGAAGCAGGATGCCGCCTGGGTCAAGATGCGCTCCGTCACCGAGCAGGGCGCGCTTGATGAGTTCCTGTCTACCGCCGAGCTGGCCGGTACCGATTTCACTGCCGAGAAGATGAACAACGTCAAGATCATCCACACAGACCAGAAGAACCCCTACTTGCTTTCCGCCAAGGAAGAGAGAGATGTCATTGGCAAGCACAGGATGCACAAGGGCCGACTAACCGTTCCCCGAAGGCCCAAATGGGATGCTTCAACGTCGGCGGCAGAGCTGGACGTCAAGGAGCGAGAGGCTTTCCTCAACTGGAGACGAGGACTGGCTGAGCTTCAGGAGAACAACGACCTACTCATGACTCCGTTTGAGCGAAACTTGGAAGTTTGGCGTCAGCTGTGGCGAGTCATTGAGCGTTCGGACCTCGTTGTCCAGATTGTTGACGCCAGAAATCCCCTCCTCTTCCGATCAGAAGATCTTGAGCAATACGTCAAGGCTGTGGATCCCAGGAAGGAGAACCTGATGCTCATCAACAAGGCCGACATGATGACGGTAAAGCAGCGCCGAGCATGGGCAAGGCACTTGCGAGAAGCAGGCATCGCATACAAGTTCTTCTCTGCAGAAATCGCAAAGGAGCTCAACGAGCAGCGAAACCAGCAGGAGAGCGATTCCGAAGAGGAGCCCGAGGCCGGCCCCTCTTCATCCGCAACAGAGAAGCAACCGGCAGCAGAGGAAAGTCAGCAAGAGGAGGGTGGCAGCGCGGAGCAAGGCGGCGCGTCCTTGACGCAGGGAGCGGAGGAGGAGGCCGTTGAAGAGGATATCCAGATCCTGACAGTCGAGGAGCTGGAGGACCTGTTCCTCCAGCACGCACCCACAGATGCAGGTAAGCAGAGACTTAAAAAAAAACCACCCCTTCAATTCCCATATGCTAATCTCATCCTCCAGCTCCCGACCATAAGCTTCAGATCGGTCTGGTGGGTTACCCCAACGTCGGTAAATCGTCCACCATCAACGCCCTCATCGGCGCCAAGAAGGTATCCGTCTCATCCACGCCCGGTAAGACGAAGCACTTCCAGACCATCCACCTGAGCGAGCGCGTCATTCTGTGCGATTGCCCCGGTCTCGTGTTCCCCAACTTCGCTACAACCAAGGCCGACCTCGTCTGCAACGGCATTCTCCCCATCGACCAGCTCCGCGAGTTCACCGGCCCCGTCGGCCTCGTCACCCTGCGCATCCCCCAACCTTTCCTCGAGGCTATTTACGGCATCACCATCCGCACCCGTCCCATCGAGGAGGGCGGCACCGGCGTGCCCACCGCCTCTGAGCTCCTTCGCGCCTACGCCCGCGCCCGCGGCTTCCAAACCCAGGGTCTTGGACAACCCGACGAGTCGCGCGCCGCCCGATACATCCTCAAGGATTACGTCGCCGGCAAGCTCCTCTTCGTCTCTCCGCCACCAGGCTGCGAGGAGGACCTGGATGCATTCAACGAGGAACTCTACGATGCCATGCACCTTCCCGAGAAGCGCCGCGCGGCGCTCGCCCTCGCATCAGCCGTCGACTCCCTCCACCTCGACGAGAGAGACGTGGCTATCGACGCCGACGACGCTGCCACGCTCGCCTCGGCTCCCGATGTCGTCGCCATCCCCGCGGGCCCCAAGACGCAGAAGCTCGACAAGGGTTTCTTCGGACCCAACCGTTCCGGCGGCCACGTAACCATGCCTTTCAACTACCAATACTCCGAGCAAGGCTCTGCCGCAAACCAACAGAGTCTTGCCGCAGGCCAAAAGGGTCTCACCGGCCGCAAGGCTCGCACCGTCGTTGCCCTCGAGAACGGCATTGATGTCAAGGATGTCCAGGCTTCGAGCAAGAAGCACTTTAAGGGTAACCCCGCTGGTTACAAGGGCAAGCGTCGTCTCGCGAGGAAGGAGAACGCGCTCGACGATATCTAGGTTGATATCCGCCGTTTTGAGTAGATGCGAGTTAAGCGAGGTTGAAAAGTTCTTTTTGTTGGGATCGGAAGACAGATCGAGGGGATCTGGACATGGGTTCATTATACGTATTGGGTTGGTTACGACTTTACATGTGCGGCATTGCTACATATTGGACTGTTATGAGGTCGAGTCCCTCTTGTTATAATGCACGTATGGAATATGGCATTTTCCTCATCTTTGGAAGCAACATGCCATTGCATGCAACTGGTGTGATTCGCAACGATAAAAACATGGGCACTGCCTTACAAGAAAGTACTGACCAAGAATTCGCCTTCCAACAGGTACCGTACCAGTCCCGAGTCCTGCAGCAATCAAACCCAATTGCTATGCATGCCCCTAGTGGTATTCCCATTCCGTACTCCTTGCAAAACTCCCGAACCAAAATAGTCCTTCTCTTTCCAATAATATCGATATGTGTGCGTGCGTGCGTGCGTACGTGTGCGTGCGTGATTGCTCGTAAACAATATGCTAAGTAGCAGTAGGTAGGGTAGGTAGTATGTAAAAGCGGCCATAGTATAGCTTCATCTCCCCCTCGAATCCCGACGATCTTCGGGCTTTCGGAAGAGCCGTTTTGTGCCGCCAACCTTGCCCAAGTCACCGAGGCGGGCATTGGAATCTGGTGCAGGGGGTTTTATTTCACCGCTGGCGAGCCTAACCTTCTCCTTGACGCTCTCAACCCAGGCTCTGTGCTCTTCACTCATCTCGACCTTCTTTCCAGTAGGCCCGGCGAGACCTAGGAAGGAGTTGTCATCTTCAGCCCAACCAATCTGAGAGCTGGATATCGACATGTTGGATTCTTCAGATGAGGGACGTTCGTCACGCTCGATGACGGGAGAAGCGGCCAGAACAGAGGCTTTGTGGTTGAGGCGAGGTCTCTCACTTCCAACTGAGCCAACACGTATTCGCGTCTTTTTCACGTTGAGAGGCGCAAAAGGCATATTCTCCAGGGCTGAAGAAGGTCGTCCTGGGGGGCTCGATCCCGGGTTTGATGCTGAGCTGCTGGGAATCTGTGGAAGGTCCTGAAGTTCAACATTTGTGTCCTGGATGGCAGATGAACGGCGCCTGTGGTGAGTCGCGTACTCTTTCAGATACTCGCCCAGGTCGGCCCATCCTCCACCGACACGGACCATGACGCGCTCACCATGTTCGCCAACACATCGAACTAGGAGCTTAATCGGCCGCTCTCCGGTTGATCGAGAGAGATGATAGACCTTGACATCATGATGGCTTCTTGTCCTAGGTCTCGTAGTCCGAGCGGGTGAGAGTGTGAATGAAGGCGTCCCAGCTCGTGACCCTGTACGGGAAGACACGGCTGAAGTGCTTCTCCTGAATCGATCACTAGACGGTTGCTTCCGCACTCGTGGTAGCCTGAGGTCCGGTGGGTTGAGGTCTACTCTGGGGGCCTCTGAGGACATCTTAATCTTCGCTGGGATGGATTCGATGATCTGGGAAATCTGCTGTCGCAAATGTTGGTCTCCTATGCTCTCCCGTCTGTCGAACGGACCCGCAACCTCGGATATGGAGATTGTATCATCGAACTCGTCATTAAACGAATCAGCCGGGGTATTAAACTCGTCAAACCTACGTCTTGGCGGCGTCAGAGGGCTGTCTGTGGGCGCTAGAGAAGAATCCCTAGTCCTTGACTCAGGGATGGGTGGCGAGCTGGGCGGGCTGGCCTGGACATAATCTGCTTTGCGAATCCGGGCTCGTGAGCAGCCAGGAGAAACCGAATCACCGGGCATGTCACTGGGAAGGTCGTCGAAGTTACTCGATGCTCTGCTGACCAGAGCTTGTCTGGCAGGTTTGGGCAGCGGCGGCAGCTGAGGCGACTCGTCTCCGAATGGGGGGCTAGAGTCCAAGCTGGCAAAGTCGACATCATCAGCAAGGTCGGGGGTTTTTGGCGTCGTGATCTTGACGCGAGGTAAGTGTTCGTCCGACGATTTGGTGGACACTGTCGGTCGTTGTTGACGAGGTGAAGCTCCGGAGTTTGCAGGGCTACCTGAGTCCGCTGCTACAGGTTGTAGGGTGTCGTCGGTGTAAGTTGTAGATGCCAGCGAAGGGCCTTCGGTGTCGCTCTCGAGAGAACTGCAGTCTTGGTCGCCATAGGTTACGGTCTCATCTTCAGAGGCCGGAGAAGAATCTTTACTAGGAGAGGAATTGCGCGTTTGATCGTGGGATGTCTGCTTGACCGGACTGGGCAACTGAGGTGGTGGCGCTTGAACGTTCTTGATCCATTCGGATTCCCTCAATTTGTGCTCACATGCAACGACCCACTCTGCGTAGTCTCGCTCAATTGCCTCCATGCGATCAAGCCAATCGTCCGGAAGGGTATCCGGCAGACCCTCTAAGCAATCAAGCATGTAGTCAAGGCTTCGAGCAGGGACTGTGACCTTCTTCTCCAGCACGTGTTTCATGACTTCGTAATCATGTTTGGAGAGTGCTGATTTGAGTGACTGTTCGTTTGCGTCGTCGTCGGGCGGCTGAGTTTTGGTAGAAGGAAGGTCGATGGCTTTCCAGCCAGACTTCAGAGCTACCTCTGCATCTTCAATAGCAATAAATAAGGGCGGGATACGGCGCAAAAGGTCGAGTCGAATGCTCCACGTCCCAAGTAGACGCGTCAATCTCGCCAGGTTTGGTAAAGCCTGTACCACTACCGCAGTGATAACAGCGGTCAGATCTCCCATGCGATGGTAACTGGAGCTCGATAGCACGCCGGCGTGTGCAAACTCAGAAACGGGTGTACCCGGTCGCGAGAGGGGCATGATGTGGTGGCTCAAGACGTGGCCTTTGACCTCCTCGATATCCAGCTTGTCGAGGTCATCTTGAATCTCTGCCAATCTTTTCTCGTATCTTGCTACTTCGTCGGCAGGTAAGCTACCCATGTAGTCGGTATGGTCACGATGGTCGGTACCGTTGCTAGAGCGCTCCTTATAGGGCAACTCGAATCCGCCAGGGCCACCGGTAGATGGCCAAGGCCAGTCCTGTAATTCGCTGACCCAACCATGAATGCTTCTCGAGACCTTGGCTGTTCTCATCACAAATTCGCGCTCGTGGGAGGAAGCTCCATCTAGGGCTTGTCTTAGCGAACCAGTGGCTGTTTCCAGGGCATCGACGATGGTTCGAGGGGCAAGGTGGAGGAGGATGTCATCGGTGAGACGATTCTTTGAGGGCGATGCATGGGGCGCCGAATGCCGCGAGGGCGCGGTGAGGTGCACGGGTGTATCACTCATTGCTGCGGCTGTAGAGAGACGTGGTTGCGATAAAAGTTCGAGAATCGTCTAGGCATGGTCTGCTCATGAGGCTGGTGATAGCGGAAAGGGTCGGACGCGAGCGAGGATGTCGATTCGCATGTCGAAAAGAACGTCCGAAGAGGGTTGAAGGTGATGGAGCCTCGTAGGGACTGACAAGCTTGGTTAGCACATTGTCGCTGTCTTGAGCAGGCATCGTGGAACCTCGCGGGCAATTGCATGACGAAGATAAAGCAGAAAGGCATGAGGCAAAGGCACATAGACGAGGGTGAAAGAAGAGGCAATGTCATCATAAAGACTGATGCAGGTTGAATACTTACCACAGAGGCCGCCTTTGGCTGTAAGAGGAGAGAAGATTGAATCCGGACAATCGGCGGCGAAAGGGAGGCAAACGAAGGGATTGCGAGACTCGAATCAACCAGGGAGAGGGGGAATGGGAATTCCTTGATAGCTGTTACGCTAGCAGCTGAGAGAGAGAGCGCGAGAGGGAAAGAGCGAATGGATGGGGGAAAAAGGAGTGTCGTCGAAGGTTGCAAAAGCAAGCTTCAGTCTAGCTGGAACAACGCACGTCGCGAACGCGTCGTCGATGTTGACTTGGAAGGTCAGTATCTGCAACGAGTACTGACTTGACGCCGTCAAAGTAAGAGAACGCCGTAAAGTCAGGTTTCTTGTCAAATCATGCGCAGAGGGTCGCGGCAAAAGCTCTGGGTCAATCCAATCTCGCGCAGGTGGCGTTGTGGCGTCTCTCCGCGTGCTGTACCTGACACCGATCGCTAGAGCAGAGTAGCCTACGCTAGTAGTCCAGAGTAGCCTAGTCCCAAGCCGGCGCTGTAGCTCTCCTACAAACAAGACTTGCCCTGTGCGACGATGATGCGACGCTTGGGCAACGGACGCCTCTTTGGTGATGAGGACGCACGGCGCAGCAGAGGGAGAGAGGGAGGGAGAGAGTTTTGACGCTCGACGGGAGAGGTCAAGCAGCGACAGAAGACGGTGGTAGCCGATAAGTGGATTCGATGCGGATACGTGGACGGCGTGCGACGTAGCTTGACAAGCAAGGCAAGGCAAGACAGGGCAGGACGAGAAGGGGTGACGAGGACCTGCAGATGGAGCAGCAGTAGTTGCAATCGTAGACGAATGAGGTGTCGTGTCGAGACGCGGCTGGTGCTGGTCGTAACGTTGTGGGCTCCGGCTCTGCGAAAGAAGGGGAAAAACCGAGTGGATGGGAAATCGCAAGGTACGATCTAACTCTAGGTAGTGAGCGAGCGAGTGAGTGACTGAAGGAGTGAATGGCGGTTCCGGTTTGTCGCAGGATTCGATCGGGTACCCAGAAAGGTGGTTGAAAGAAGGGGAAATGAGTCTGGACAAATGGGACGAGAAGGAAACGACGGGCCATCCGCCCAGGTCGCTCTACAGTGCAGTGCTACGCCTGGCAGGGGAGGTGGCCGTTGACGGGACAGGATCGTGTTTTTTTGGCGAGATTTAATTAAAGATCAGTCTCCATTCTCAATAATACGCACTCCATAGAGGCCCTTCAAGGCCCTTAAAACCCCGGCTCGCCCACTCATCACCACCGACGGGGGGGAGGTTGGGTTTGGTTTGGTGGAGTCGTCCCTCTCTCCCTCTCTCTCGCTCTTTTTGCTGCTATTTTCTGGCAGTCGAGTCTTTGCCGAGATTAGTCTTTCTGGTTGCCCTGAGTAAATCACCACACTTTGATCTAAAAGCCCCCAGCTGCTGTCCGTCCAACCGCACGTTCTTTTGTAACAAAGCTATCCATCCGTACTTTTCTTTCTTTCTTTTTTCTTTTTTCTTTTTTCTTTTTCCTTTTTCCTTTTTCCTTTTTCCTTTTTCCTTTTTTCCTTTGGGGCCGATCCGTGCCATGCCTCGCTTCCCCTGGTCAACCATGACCCTACTCTGCATGCCGCCCATGAGTTTGGACCAGTTTACACATTCAAGAATAGTGTATTTATTCATGGCACGCTTCTCTCGTTAATTTTAGAAATAAACAATACCACCCAGATCCGTACGCCACATGAATCCTCGGGCCCTCGCTCAACGCCCCTTACCCAGAACGATCGTGCGATGGGTATCTATCTACCTCTGCAGGATCACATATATACCAACCAGAGGGCGAGAGGTCTCTTCATCACCTCTCCAAGGTCTTCCAGTACAAATCAAAATCTAACGCGCTTTAGATGAAGAAAAAGAAGAAGAAGAAAACTCCCAAGTCAAGCCGGCGCAGCCACGTCTCCTTGACCTGCAGTCTCGATGGAAAGGTTACCAGCCTCCAGCTCAGCATTAACCGCCCAGCTGAGCGCCTGCTCGGCCGACATGGTAGGCTCGTTGCCTCGGCCGAGCGCGCCGTTGATCAGACCATCGTCCTGATTCGCGACGCCCTCGGGAGGAAACTGCAGCCATTGGTCGACATCAAAGTCGGTTCCTGCAACGGCGTTCCAGTCGAACTCGTCGTGGCCCTGCATGAAGTCCAGGTCCAGCTGATCCACTTCGAGCTGGAGTTCTTCGGAAGCTGCACTCGCGCTCGGTGTCAGTCCGGCGGCGGGAGACTCGTGGTCCGTCTGCGGCGGCGAATGGGTAGACAGCTCGAGGGCAGCAGCGTTGATGGTGTTGGGTGGCATCATCATCGGCGCCGGTGTAGCAGCGGGCTGCGACTGTCGGCGCTTCTCGTTGAAGAGAGTTTCCGAAGCCGTCATGTAGGGCGCGTTCTCGGGCGGGGGTGTTTGGGAAGAGAAGTCGACCGGGACCCGCTTCATCATCGCCAAGGTCGAGGGCGCAATGTTGGCGTTGATGTCGATAGCCGCCTTTCGCAGGGCCGCATCTAGGAAGCCGGTCGCGTAATCGGCTGCCGCGTAAACCTCTCGGAGCTTCTCCATAACCCTCATGCACTGGCGGAAACCGCGAGTTGCGCGCTCGCGGGCTTGCGGCGTCGGGTTCTTCATCTCGAGCAGGTGGATGATCATGGCAGGTAAGATGACCGTCACGCCGGTGGTAGGCAGGAATCGCTCGAGTCGGCACTGATGAAGCTCTGTGGCCATCCGTGTGATGTGCATGGCCGCATCTCGCACCCTCAATCGCGACATGTCCTGGACTTGGCGAGAGGTGGTAGGTGCCTGCAGAGGCGACGAAGGTAAGAACTGGGGTCGGTGCAGTGCCGAGATGGTGGTGTAGTAGACCATGTGCAACAGCGTTCGCTGTACGGCAATGGTAGATCGTCCACCCTTGACGTCCAGCGGTGTTAGCGTGCGGTATTGGCAACACGCCGGTAGCGACTCGGCCCAGGCCATGAGATCGTGGTCGACCGCTGTGACGCTCTCGACGTTGTCCAACTGCTTGTTTGGGAAGAGCATCATTGTGCTGTTGGTCGTATTTTCGGGCTTCATCTTATCCCGGATCAAGACCGAGTACTGCGCCTTGAGCATGTGACTGATGCATACGCAAAGCTGCGCCTTGGCGATGCACATGGTGGCAAGCTCTCGCTGCATGTCCAGGTCACGCACCAGCGTGCAACTAGAGGGAATAATCTTGTTATCCTCGGGCAGAACCTCAATCTCGAAATCGCGCTCTTCAAGCATCGGCACATCAAAATCTTCATCCTTGATGCGCGTCGGGCGACGCATGCCGAGAGCAATCAAGCGATCGCGCATGAAGCAGGACCACCATATTCGCTTCCAGAGCTTCTGCTTGGCGAGCGACATGCTCGTGGCACCCGGATTGCGATGCAGACCGATGGTGTGAGCTAGCGAGATGGCCACACCCATCCAGTGCCAAGTGTCCTTTTGGTCATCAGGGGTCTCGTACCAATACGTCATCAGGAGCAGGGCCTGGACGAGGATAAGGCGATCTGACTCGTAGTCGAAATCGTAGAGCAACTGATTGACATGTGAATATGCATCCTTGGCCGCTGCCCCACAAGAGACTGGGTCATGAGGTACGGAAAACTTACTCGGGTTTTCTGGAAGAAGGACTTTCGAGCAGCTTTCCTCGTAGGATAGCCATTCTCCCGCAGATACTTCATGTCCACAAACGCAGAGGCCGCAAACATAGCCGCTTGGTAAAGGAACAGGCTTGTCTGTCCCTTTTGACCATCGCGGTTATTGACGATGCCAAGGAAGTGGTGGAGGTCCATCAGCGGCATGTAAGGATGGACGTATTCGGCATATGCCTGCAGCAAGGCATTCTGTAGCGGTAGCGGAGGTAGCGACAGAGCACCCTTGAGCTGGAGGTACTTGACATCTTCGGGTGCAATCTTTGGCGGCAACGGACGTAAAAAGGCAGGTAAAAGAGAGATGGGTTCGGGCGTCTCGAAGGAGCTGAGCATCTGGGTCGTGCGCAGGTTGTCCAGAAACGTGGATGAGGCTGTCAAATTGGGCCAGGTCGGACGCCGTGTGGTGCTGTCAGTGGACGCCGACTGGCGCTGGCTGAGCAGGGCAGGGTCAGGACGGTAACCCGAGCGTTGATCTGAGGGGGGTTACGTTGGTTAGCCCAAATGTCATCGTTGCCCAAACATGTGATCGAGATGTCGATGAGAAGGGGAGATGACTTCGGAAGCGGACAGATTGGTGGGGCAGGTGCGGAGGTGTGGGTCCGGACAGTTGAGGAATTGCGGAGACGGAGCAGTCGTCTTCCAAACATTCCACGGCTGAGATGCGCGCAAAAGATGATGACGTCTTCACAATTCTGGAAACTTACAGATCATGTGCGGAACGTGATTATCGATTCCTGAGTGCCCGAGAAAGCTGGCGGGGCCGTCAACGCTGCTCGTAGAGATGACCGAGCCGCTGCTCGGACGGCGGAGGTCGGCGGTGCTCATGGAGAGTGGATTGGTGGATGCCGCCTTGCATCGCAGCTGGGCCTCGGTGGAGACTGACCGGCCAGTGGTGCTCGCTGTGGGAAGATTCTTCCTGCGCAACTTGTCAGTCACGTTGATGCGCACCGTACCGCATTGCATCGCAACAATCCAGGGGAGGCTGCTCCAGCATTGCCGGCGCGGGAGACAGGGCTCGAGGCTCCATAATCCGGCGGAATGCGATGGTAGCAGCGCATGCATAGGGTCCACTCACTTTCTGCGACGACTCTCTTGCACGACGCACTGTGGATATGCTTGATCAGTCTCGGAAGCGAAATAGGAGAAGGCGGACTTGAACACCCGGAAAGCTCGGTGCGTACCTCGACATTGTCCCAGCGACAATTGCCGCAAGGAGCGCCCTCGACAACATCGCAGCGCACCTTTCGGGCACGACAGGAGACGCAGGCGCGAGCGGCGCGGCGCTTTGTGATCTTTGTGGGCTGCTCTGAGTCGCCCGAAGGCGAAGCACGCTTTTTGCTGCTGCTCTTGTCGGCGGCTCTAGCTGTTGTCGAGGCCGGCGAGGGCGGAGTTGGCGACAGCTCCATCGATTCGGTAGCCATTGCTGTACGTGGGAGGTACCGGGGGGGAGGTGGGAAAACAAGCTGATGCAAAATTCGCTGGCTTTGGTCCTTGCCGATTTCGAGGGAGATGGGGCTTGAAAATAGGGCTGTCTCTAACAGGATATGGCCAGGCGAGATTCTGTGCAGGATACGTTTGTCTGAGGATGGTCTCGATTCGAGTGCTGCAGCAGTACGGATGTAGTAGGTAGGCTTTTTTGGCCGTAGGTAATCATTGAAATATCCGGGGCCTCGTGGTTATTGTCGTCGGCGAGCGGTAGAGGGGAGATTTTCCGTTTATGAATAAAAAAAGGGTGAGCTGCTTAGGAACAAATGTTGCTCGTCGATCGTGTATCAGCCTTGTGTTGATCGAGCACTCTGTTGTTCTCCCTCGTCCTCTTCTTTTCGATTGTCGCTTGGAGTCCGAGTGTGGAGCGCGAAGTAGCGGCGACTCGACTATAAGCTTCGACTGCTGCGGTCACGTCGAGGTCGGTTGTTTTGATACTGATAAGGCTTCGTAAGACATGGGCTGTTCAATGCTTAGGAATGGAGTAGAGGAAGGTGTCTTGTAATTCATAGAATCGCATTCGAAGACAGCTTTTGAGACCAAGGAGTTCAAGGAATCCGGGGCGACGGGGTGGGGGGGGGTGGAAGAGTATTATATTCTGGCCGCTTCGACCTTGGGAGGTCGTGAAAGGAACAGGAGAACTTGGGCATGTGGAGGAGGGCGTGTCTCATCCAGGGAATGGGGGTGTCAGACAGGAATCTTTGAAACCTTTTCGTTCGAAAAGCTGGTGCCAGGGCCAGGGAGTGTGGGCGAAGCTGTCCGTCCGGTGCCCCTCGAGTCCCTGTACAGTACTGTTAGGAGCCGGAAGAAGGGTTGCGCTGGCGGTGGAAGAGGAGCCATTTCCCGAAGCGGTAAGTCGACGGAGCGCGCAGAGTCTGGAGGAGGGTTTCGCTTTCCCCCCCTAGTGCGTACCTACAGTGCTCTAGTCGTGTGCTAGTGTCATTGTGGGGCTCCAGTGCCTACTGTACTCATCGTCCATGGAGAGCCGGGGGCATGCGCGTGCCTTGGCAAGAAGCCGTGAAAAGTGGGGTCGGTTCTGGTCAGTTGCTGCGCGCAACAAGTCTGTGGATAAGTTTGGGGGCTTGATAATGCGGCGGATATGCACTGTTAGATGTGTAGCAAGACGATTCCTTGACAAATACGTAGCTGGCCGCGAGAGAGGTGGGAGAAGCGGTGCAGGCATGACGCTGCCGCAGAGACGAGGGGTACATGGTAGGCCATGCCGTCTCCAACTGCTATATTACGGGTCAAGATCGAAGGAGGTTCGTTTTGTTTCCCGCATCTTGCTTTTTCACGACACAGCCTTGCGCCTGTCAATCACAGAGTCTCTCTGGAAACATCCCGCAAACCCCCCTCGTCGCCGTCGCCTGGCACGAATTCCCCTCCGCTTAGTGCTCATCCCCCCCCCCCCCCGGATCCACGCGAATGCATCGCTTCGAACAGGGACAGCGGTCAGTTAGTTGTGTAAGCGCCGCCGACACAGCTTCTGTTGCCCTTGCCTGCCTCGCTCCCCCGCATCTTCTCCGCATCTGCTGCTGGAACTAGCCCGCATGTCTGGAGCGGCATGTCCCACTCTCATCTGGCCAGCACCTCTGATCCTCCATGGTACTAGGTAATCATTCTCCATCTGAAGATGAACAGGGGGGGAGAAACCTTCATCTGACTTGCTTGGCCTCCGCCACCTCCAATGCGCGGCGCGGCCTTAGCTTCTCGTACCGCACTGTAGATGCAACCCTGCACTCGATTCGTCTTGGATTTTGGGGGTTTCGGGACTCCATTGCGGGAATGGTTAGACTGCAGTTTGTGAAGGAAAGTCTGGAGCAGCCAATCAGGCGGTACGTGAAGAGCGCGAAAGTAAGTATTAGTCAACTACGCCAAGTTCAAAAAGTGGCCTTGTCACGAGGCGTGACAAACGCAGATTTGCGCGCCGGGGCTTGATTTATTGAGAGCAGCATCCGTGACAAAGGCTTGCAAGAGTTCGAGCGCTGTACTGTAGGTTTCGCGCATCTGTTCCATGACCCCTGCCTCTCGTTCCGCTGTGGGTCCGTGTCCAGTGCCGCACACACACTCTCCCTTCAGGTAGTCTGTACCGTACCGTTGTGGTTTTCACTGCATCAACGTCTTCTCACACCAGTTTGCAGCAGGTTTTAGTCTGTGTCGTGCTCGATGCGGAGGTGGAGACCGCGCCTCGACATGGATCATTTATGATACTGTAGATCCCAGACGGACCTTTGTGGTCTGAACCCAGTCCCGCAAAAAGAAGTGGCCGTCCGTTCCATCCTCCCTGATCAACCAACCCCATTTTGATTGATAATGACCAGGCCTCTTCTTTCCAAGCCAGCTTTTGCACTACACCAAGCAGTTCCATCACACACTACAAGATCATCCATCAACCATGTTATGAGGACGGAACCTGGGGAATTAGGGATATGCCGTAATGACTCTGCCATCTGTTCAGCCGCACCACGCGCTTGGCCCTCTGGTCCGGTCCAGGGCTTACGGACAAGGGGAAATTCTCTGATCTGCATAAGGTTCTGAGCCAATCACGCGCCGTCTCATCCGCTGCGTCAGCTAGTAATCGTCCAATGGCGGAGATTAGTCGGTAAAGCTCGGCTACGTCGAACTGCCATAGTTGTCCCTGAGCGAAGATGTTGGAGGCGTTGGAGCTATACGTTAGCTGGACAATCGCAAGGCATGGAAATCTCTGTCGTCGTTCTCTCGTTATTCTAGTCTGCTGGAGGACGCCGATGTACAACAACAAAGTCGAGTCTAAATCTAACAAGATCACGCGCGTACGTTGTGAAATTTTGAACATCCTAGCAATCACTGTACCCAAGGGCCTAGATTCGGAAGGTGACTGGAAGGAATGCCCTAAAGAAATTTGCTCTTAAGCCACAATCTAGGAATGAAGACGGGGGGGAAAGGCCAACCAACGAGGGCGGTACCTGCGGCAGCTGGACAATCTGGTTTGCCCAGTAGCTTTTATCCCTTACGAACGAACATACAGACTACTAGTATCTGATACTAGTATCTGATACTAGTAGTAATGGACCGGTCACGATGTTCATTCATTCTCGTACTCCGTAGCTTCCGCGCATCGTATGTAAGTCGATTATTCAAACCCCAGCAACACCGCATTTCCTGTTCATGACCACCAGCGGTGGTGGAACCCCGTCGGGAGTGGGGGCAGTAGTCGTCACCGATCGAGATGCACGGGGCGGCTGGGTCATTCTTTCACCGACGTCTTGTTAGCAGCACGCCGCGGTGAAGCGAGCTGACAGGCTGACTACCATTAGTAGGTGAAATCCCAGGCTGGATTGCGAGGCAGTATCGCTGCTCGCGTGTGAGGCTTCGACTGTTCTTGAAACACCGATGGAAGTTTGATCCTGTCGCGGATGCTGAACGACCGTGCCAAGGGCGCCGGATGGTCCAATCTTATTGCAGCACTTGAAATAACTGTATTTCTTGCCATAACTTACTACGTAGTAAAAGGTGCGCCAGTAGACCGTTATGCAGCGCCGGCTTGGACGCCGTTTGCTAAACGGCAGTCTCGTCCGAGCCCTCCGGAGCACCTACAGGGTGGGGCCGCCCATGGGGCCGGAAACGAGTTTCCGCTACCTAGGCTGAGAGGCCGGCCATTTCAGGGACATTGAAGTCCAGTGAGCGGGTACGATCGGTCCTGCCCAACTTCTCCAATGGGATTGTGAGTCGCTCACCTCTTACCCTAGAGCTTGACTGGTCTTTCGTCCGCGTTTGGACGGGACTTGAAGGATGTAAGCAAGGCAGAATCTGAGCAAACTCGCTGGAGAATGTGTTGCCCATCCCTTGAGTAAGTACAGGCGTCTCCGTACCTGGACCAAGGTCCCGCAGTTAAATGCCGGTGCTTTGCGTTCACACTGGTCTGGGAGGCAATAACGCTTAGCTACATCGTCAGTATGGTGGACAAGCTCGGTAACGTTCCGTGATGTTCTGAAGGAGCAATCAAATGCTACCCACACAAACTTTCCATCACAGCGTAACCCATGTTACTTTTATTGTCTCCTCATATCAAAAAGCTTACAGTTGTCTTGATATTATGCTTTTGTTGGCAGCAAATCCGGACACTGCAAGTTTTGTGTGTGTCGTAGTATATCAAGTACCCAGCATCAAGCTGCCTGCACCAACGATCTACCCAATCCCCTCATCAACATTCTTCTTGACCAAACCATGTCTCAAATTTGTCCCCAACCAACTTTCCATCTCCTCACGCCATTTCCACCCATCTCTACGCGGTCCCGAAGTGTGTGCCTCGCCCACCCCATCTCTACGGCCACTTACACGCTGGCGCACTCCCCCTAGCTCGGCATTCGGTAACCATTCTCCGAGCTCTCGTACGAGCTGCCGCTCGGTTACCGAAGGATACACCCTCCAAAGACAACGCGACCCGCGGCTATCCATCGCAACTTACGATGCTAGTCCAGAGAACAAAACCCAGACCACCCCCGTTCACTTTCAACTGCTGGTGGATTCGCCTCTCTTCCCATGGCACCGAGCGTCTTGTGTTTCCAAACAACTTGGTGGCAGATCATTGATTGTCTCCGAGCTCTGTTGTAAGCTTTAGGCTCACTGAGACCGCCATGCCCATGGATCACCACTTCCAGTTGCCCAGCTGCCTCATGATCGAGGATTTACCCATGGTGCCGGACGAACGGAAGTGCTGCCCGGTTCACACCACGGCCATTGATCCATGAAAATAAGATTCGAATCATCACCAAGAAAACGCATTCTCGACACCAGGATTTCGGAATTGCCTATCTTCCAGGCTTAAGTATACGCGGTTCAGCTTCGCGTCGGATGATAGCAGGACAACTATCGAAAGATTCGATCAACACGAGCACAACTACGACGACACCTGACGATCAGAAGCAGAGTTCGACTTGAGCCTGGTCATCTGAAATGTTCCAAGCAACTCACTGGATTCCCTCGCGAGCCCGGGATACTGCAGCAACTTTCCGGAGCAAGACAGCATTATATCAACACGAACCCTGGATCGAGCATGAACTCACATTAGGAACATTTTCACTCATAACAACGAGTCGCGTTACGCAAGAAAGCGTTCAAGTGAATGCGCAAGCTGAGCTGATATTTTCAGATGGGTCTTAGCTAACGGTAAATATCACACCACACCAACTATTTTCGTCCCCTTTGTTATCCTTGACAAATGGGGGAGAACATGAATGAAAACAAAGCCGTTAATGCATGACGCAGTTTACCCAAACACGAAACGCCAGATCTGGAACCCTTGAACAAGGTGCTCCTAGCCAGCCACTCAAGCGTGTGGCAAGGCGTGAAAATGTATCAAAAGGGCTGCTGAGCAGCGGGCTCCTTTCAATCTTCAAAATGAAGCCGGCGCGCGAGTGCGTCGGCGGGTCAAAGATTAGCCAAACTGCACACAACTTCGCAAGCGCGAAATCTCATCAAATATCACAGAGCCACTTCGAAGCCGATAGCCTCAAACGCATGGTGGTTATGGCACAAGTGTGTATGATCACCGGGTGGACGAGAACGTTTACAGATGCGTCTTGGCATCGAGGAAGCTGTGGGGGTCGTAAACGTGCTGCTTGATGAAGGCATCCAGGGAGACATCGCCCCACTCCTCCCACTCGGTCCACTGCGAGTCGGGAAGGTCTGAGACACCATCACGGCGGGCGGCCTTCATGACTTCACGGGCAACAGTGATGCTGGCCTCGCGAACACGCTCAATGCGGGGGTAGATGAGACCCTTGTTGATCTCATCTGCGTTCAGTGACTGAGATAGAGCAGCAGCAGAGGTGTAGACCATGTCGTCTGTGATGCGACTAGCCTTGGCCAGGATGGCACCGAGACCCAGACCAGGGAAAACATACACATTGTTACCCTGGTTGGGGTGGTAGGTGACAGGGTGGGTGTCCTCACCAAGCTTGGCCTTGAAGGAGGAGAAAGGAGAGCCGGAAGCGAAGAGAACGGTGCCATCAGTCCATGTGACGGCCTGCTCAAACGTGCACTCGGCCTTGGTGAGGGGGTTGCTGAGGGGGAAGAGGATGGGGCGGCGGCCAACACCGCCAGAGTCGACAGAGTCCTTGAGGGCACGTACAACGTCTTCAGTGAAGACGCCGTAGGTGGCAGTCAGACCGACCAGGGCACTCGGCTTCACGTACTCGATGACCTCCTCAAGGGTGCGGAACTGCTGGCCGTTGTTGTCGGTGCGGGCAAAGTACTTCTTATGCTCGGCAAGGCGGTCACCTCGGTCCTTGGTGACAAGGCCCTTGGTGTCGACGAGCCAGAACTTCTCTCGGGCGGCGTCTTCGCTGAGACCCCGTCGAGTGTAGTATTCGACAAGCTGCTTGGCAACACCGACACCTGCGGAGCCGGCACCCATGAAGATCAGGCGCTGTTCCTCCAGGGGGACTCCTGACAGCTCAACGGCACCGATGTAACCTCCTAGCACAACGGCACCAGTTCCCTGGATATCGTCATTCTAGAATATAGGTTAGCGAATCCAAAACCCATCAATTCTCTGATCGGTTGCATCCCAGGACTTACGAAGCACTTGTATTGGTTGCGGTATCGGTCAAGGTAGTTGAAAGCCTTCTCGCTCTCGAAATCCTCGAACTGGACGACCATCTTAGGGAAGACTTCATTTACGGCCTGCATGAACTCATCCATAAATTCCTGCTGTTCGGCGACTGAAGGACGCTTCTGTCGCAGACCGAGGTAGAAAGGATCGTTGAGGTTCTCCTCGTTGTTGGTACCACAGTCCAGAACGATGGGCAGGGTCTTCTGGGGGTGGATACCAGCCGCACCGGTGTAGAGGGCGAGCTTGCCGATCTGGACCAGCCCACAATTAGCAACTGTTGATATGCTAACAAAGCAGTACGAATGGAAACTTACAGAGATACCGACACCGTTGATACCCAGGTCACCGAGACCCAGAATACGGGATCCATCAGTCACGACGCAAATCTCGGGTTCCTGAGCGGGCCAGTTCTTGAGCATCGTGCGGATTGACTTGCGCTGCTTGATGGAGACGTACAAGGCCTCGGGACGAGTATACAGATGTGAGTATTGGAGACAGACGTCACCGATGGTGGGGGTGTAGACGAGGGGCATGAGCTCGCGGATGTTGTCCATGAGGAGGCGGAAAAACAGGTCGGTGTTCTCTGCCTTGATGCTCGATAGGTACAGGTACTGGTCGATGGGGGTTTGGCGAGAGCGGATCATCTTCATGGCTCTGGCGGCCTGGGTCTCGAGGCTCTCCATGGTGTGAGGGATCAAGCCGGTCAGGTTCTTGGAAACGCGCTCCTCGGGGGTGAATGAGAGGCCTGCAGTCGACCATGTCAGCAAGCGAAGCACAACAGATGGAACACACGGCAGCTATGGAACCACCTCACGTATCGACTTGGACACCGGCAAGCGGACGACTCCAGAACGACAGGTGACCTAATGCGACTACGCGTTACAGAAAATTCGGTGCAAACCACTTACCCTTATTCCAGAAGGGCTCGTTGAGGATCTGGTAGCCTGCGGCCTTCTCTTCAGGGATGTACTCGGTGGGACGAGTCTGATTTACTTCGGCGTAGTGGTCTTGGGCATAACCACGGTGCTGGTTGAGGGAAGGCATCTTCAATGATCTTTCGAGAGCGGAGGTGTCGAAGGAGGATAGAGGATTGGAGTCGGTCAATGTTCGACTGGGAGGGATAGGGCGTGTTAGTTATAAGCAGCAGGTTTGCGTGGGTAATGGGAGAGAGAGCGGGGGGGGGGGGGGGCGCAGTAA
>QUZF01000074.1:28627-45505 GCA_003693555.1 Coccinonectria pachysandricola | reverse complement strand
GGGGGGGGGGGGGGGGGGGGGGGGGGGGGGGGGGGGGGGGGGGGGGGGGGGGGGGGGGAGGGGAGAATTTGGGGTTCCGAAAAAAGCTGGGGATCGCGGTAGCTGGTACAGGCACATACACGAGAGACCTGGGGTTGGTTGCTCCGGGGTGGTTTGTTTGACATGGGGTCTAGGATTGTGGACCGAGAATGCTGGTAATCTGTCTACAGTACTCCGTACTCGTGGTTGAGAAGTGAAAACTCGTGGTCGCCCAGGGCGATGGTCCGCCGTCGGATCGCTACAGTACAGTACAGTACGGTACAGTACAACTACGTTGCAGTACTGTATTGTCGCTAACCCTTCACAAGGGATCGTATAAGTCGTTAACCGCTGCTCCTGTCAGCGCCAATGCAACTTGCAGTGTGGTTCTAGCGTGTCACCGCTCGAGTCCCAGATGGGAGATCTCGTGCACACACACTTCCCTCGAGCGATTAACCAATGGATGCTCCATCGGATTTGAGTTGGGGCAAAGTGCCCATGGAGCCGTTGCCAAGAAGGGCAAGCTCTGTCCCATTTCTGTGTAGGAGCCTACTGCTCTAGTCCATTATCGCTGTTGGAGCCGGCTCTAGTCTGAGTTAGCTCTGGCTTTAGCCTAGCTCTGGCTCTGTTTACTGTACTGTAGCTCTCCGGCGCCATTCCCTGCTTCGCTTACTTCCCGGGGAAGGGGCAGAGAAGGAGGGGAGGGGGGAGGGGCGTGCCGCATTGTTGATGTGAGAACATCGTCTGTCTTTGGAGGAAGCACGCACGCCCAAGCTAGCTACCTCTCTCTCACGATGCAGCTCCGAATCATGCGGATGGGGGGATTCGAGCTCATCATACTTTGCACGTAGCGCAGCGTAGCGTAGCGTAGGTTGAGGTTCGCATCCGAGCCCAGAAGCCAGAAGCCAGCAAGTCGCACCCGTCAAAATGATTATAAGACCTCCTTCCTCCCTTCCTCGTGAAACCGTTCTTGCCTCATCGTCCCTCAACATCCCACCTCAACCACACTGTCCTGTCTCACAGCATTCACACTCTTCTTCTTGCTCGCCTTCGATTGATTGATCCCTCTTCCCTCTCTCGGCCCCGAGGCACAACAACTTCACAACTCTCCAACGAGAAGAACCACCCCGGCCAGTTGGCCACAGCATTCTCGCAATGACTTCCTCACAGGAAAAGGGCGAACACGTCAGCGCCGTCGCCGACAAGGGCACCACCGTCCTCTCGACCGCCCAGAATGTCGAGCACGCTGAGGCTCCCATCACCTGGAAGGCCTACCTTCTGTGCGCCTTCGCCTCCTTTGGCGGCATCTTCTTCGGTTACGACTCTGGATACATCAACGGTGTCAACGGCTCCAAGTACTTCGTTGAGCTCGTCGAGGGCCCTGGTGCCACGGCCCTCCGCGAGAGTCACCAGTCTCTCATCGTCTCCATCCTGTCTTGCGGTACCTTCTTTGGTGCCCTCATTGCCGGTGATCTTGCCGACTGGATCGGCCGCAAGTGGACTGTCATCTTCGGCTGCATCATCTACAGCATCGGTGTCGTTGTCCAGATGATCACTGGCCACGGTGATGCCCTCGGCACCATTGTCGCTGGTCGCTTGATTGCTGGTATCGGTGTCGGTTTCGAGTCTGCCATTGTCATCCTGTACATGTCTGAGATTGTAAGCAGCCCTCTTCCACCCATCTTCCCCATTCGCTCCTCCGAGCTTTTGCTAACATGAATCTACTACAGTGCCCGCGCAAGGTCCGTGGTGCCCTCGTCGCCGGATACCAATTCTGCATCACCATCGGTCTGCTACTTGCCGCCTGCATCGTCTACGCCACCGAAGACCTGAAGAGCGCCAACTCTTACCGCATTCCCATTGCCATCCAGTTCCCCTGGGCCGTCATCCTCGGCGGCGGTCTCTTCTTCCTCCCCGACTCCCCTCGCTTCTTCGTCAAGAAGGGCCGCATCGATGATGCTCTCGACGCTCTGTCCCGCGTCCGTGGTCAGCCAAAGGAATCCCACTTCATCCAGAACGAGATCGCCGAGATCGTTGCCAACGAGGAATACGAGCGCGGCCTCATCCCCGACACCACTTGGCTCGGTGGCTGGACGAACTGCTTCAAGGGCAGCCTCTGGTCCCCGAACTCCAACCTTCGCCGAACCATCCTCGGTACTTCCATGCAGATGATGCAGCAGTGGACCGGTGTCAACTTCATCTTCTACTACTCCACTCCCTTCCTCCAGTCTACTGGTGCCATCGACAACGTTTTCCTCATCTCTCTCGTCTTCACTCTGGTCAACGTCTGCTCCACTCCTCTGTCCTTCTGGACCGTTGAGCGATTCGGTCGCCGCAAGATTCTTATCATCGGCGCCGCCGGTATGCTCGTCTGCCAGTTCCTCGTCGGCATTATCGGTGTCACTGTTGGCTTCAACCACACTCACATAAATGCGGAGGGCGCCAAAATCGCCAACAACATCTCCGCCGTCAACGCCCAGATTGCCTTCATCGCCATCTTCATCTTCTTCTTCGCCTCCACCTGGGGCCCTGGTGCCTGGATCGTCATTGGCGAGATCTTCCCTCTCCCAATCCGGTCTCGTGGTGTTGCCCTCTCCACCGCTTCCAACTGGTTGTGGAACACCATCATCGCCGTCATCACCCCCTACATGGTCGGTGAGAAGCGCGGTAACCTCAAGTCATCCGTCTTCTTCATCTGGGGAGGTCTCTGCACTTCTGCTTTCGTCTACGCCTACTTCCTGATTCCCGAGACCAAGGGTCTGTCTCTTGAGCAGGTTGACAAGATGATGGAGGAGACGACTCCTCGCACCTCGTCTAAGTGGAAGCCCCATGAGACCTTTGCCTCCACTATCGGTGCTGGCGAATACCTCGAAAAGCCCGATGTCTCGCACGTCTAGATTCAGGCGATGGTTATGGGTAACGATATGAGAGATGTCAATTAATGTATGGGCTGGGAGTCTTATTTTGCCGCGATGGGATGAAGTGTATATGCGTACTTGATTATTCTGTAAATACCCTTTAAACTGAATAACATCATCATCCAACTTGCTTCGGTTGCCTCGACGATGACCCTGTGAACAATGTTTAATCTTTAACACTTTTATCACTGTAGCTTTTCGCATTAGTCAAGGCTGATTTGCATTCTCCGATGGTTGACAACTAGCCCTGGAGCCTCGGGATAGGCAGATGGCTTAGAAGACCATCATTCAACAGCCGTTCACATTCTCTCCTTGTAGCACTCAATAGCTCCACCGTAAACATGTTTTCACTAGGGGGAATGGTAGTCGCTGAAAGCCCCTCCGCCTCTTCTGCTAGAGCTTTCATGGTCTCGTAGAGCCCCTGCCAGCAACTACTGATGATGGCATCAAACACGTCCTCATGTTGAACTGGAGGGAAAACCATCTGCTGGAGGATGTTGACGACAACGGGTCCTTCTTTACCTTGGTCCTCGTAAGGCTCAAACCCTCGAGTAAATGACGTGTGGGCATGGTGAAGAGTTCTCGAATAGATCGTACATAGCGTGAACTCGTCCGAATCGACTTCGGACCTTGCATACTTGAGTACGATGCGGTCACTGACCTTGAAGACCCACGACGTAGCTCCCATTGAGAGGAATCGCGGCTTGGTGACCTGGCTAGACGATGCCATGGCGTTTTGAGATGGAACTGCGCAGATTGGTATATTCCACCGAGGGAGTTTGAATAAGTACCCCGAAACCAACATCATGCTCCCAAGATCAAACGCCATGTATAGAAATCCAAAGAAGCCAGTCTATGGAAAAACACGCACTCATTGTCTACTACCACTGGAAGCTCTCTTCAAAGTACTCTACCCTTGTATCCCTCTTTCTCAGCAACCCAGCTACGGTGCTTCTAGCATCATCAGCCATCTGCGCAGGTCCACATGCAACAACGGCCAGATTGCCCCCCTGCGTCTTCTCCCTCGTGGCGAGGATAACATCCGTAGCGTCGATACGGCCGGCGCGCAGAGTGACTTGTTGCGGCCAGTCGTTTACGTCGTCGCGTGAGTGGGTTGTCAGGTTGATCTCGATTGTCAAGTTGGAACTGCCGAGTAGGTCGCCTATGTCGTTGCGAAGGACATCGAGGGCGAAGCTGGGTTCTCGGACGGCCCAGTGTATTCGTACGGAGCGCGGGGTCCTGTTGTTGATGGCTGTGAGAGTCTTGAGGTAGGATAGGGGTACTACTATGCCAGAGCCGCCTACTACGAAGAGCACGTCGTCGAAGAGGTGGAAAGGCTGTGTGTGGCCGTAGGGGCCGTCGACGAGGACGCGAAGGGGCGCGCGGCTGGGCCAAGAGGTTTCTGCGGTGGTGCGAAGACGGGAGGTGAAACCGTCGTAGGGGCGGATGAGGAACGTCATTGTCCGAGGAGTTGTGTCGGTCATATTAGATGATTCGTGGTCGAAAGAGTGTTGCGTGTTTGAAGTGCTGTTGGGGTCCTGCTCGTCGTCTGATTCGAGAAGGGGGACATGTTCACCGAGCAGCTTTGCAGCCGTATCACCTTCATCTGCGATGGAAGCTACGGTGAACGGGTGGGATTCCCAGCAGCGCTTGCCGGTGAGAACGTGGATGTAGTAGAATGTTCCCACGGGGGGGCGGTAGTAGCTCGCGGCCCATGGGATTGTGAGACGGACGATGTGGGATGACGGGTTGTACGTTGCGCTGGCGCGGGTGTTCCAGAAGCGGGGGTTAAAGGCGATGATGCGGAGGGCGCGGATGAGGCGGTCTAGGATCCAGATTATGGCGGGGATCCAGAATAAGAAGTCGTATTCGCCCTCGAAGATGGAGACGTGCCTACATCGTTTTTGTGAGTTTGGCGTGGAAAGGGGGTTTGGGGAGTACAGGGAGCTTACCCGAGCATGGCGACGAGGATTACCAGGGACATGACGATGTGGATGATGAGGAAAGTCTCATAGTGTTGGCGTCGGATCCAGTAGATGGAGAAGCCGAGGAGGAGGGACATGAGGACAGTGGCCTAAATTGTTAGCAACTTGTTCAGTGCCAGGAATTCATTTGTTGACTTTGACTTACAATCTCACCAGCCCACCACCACATCAGAGTCCACCAGTATGCAAAGTAAGTCCATCCGCCCTCTTAAAACCTTGTCAGCAAACCCACTCACTCCCATCTTACTTATCAAAAAGTCGAAAACTCACCCTTGAAAATCAAAATAGTATAGCCCACGGAGTGAATGATAGCCTGTACGGTAGCGATACGCGCCACCCATCGGTGAAAGTTGTTGTACGTTCCGAAATCCCAGCCCGTAAGCCACATGAGCAGGTTGTTGCGCATGCCAAACAGCCATATGAGGGGGAAGTTGGCGAACGAGATGATGCCCGTCCGGTCGGATAGGTAGCGGTAGACCTGCTTCTCTGGCGTGCCGAAACTGTTGGGGAAGGGGAGGGTCTGCTTAGCATACCTTTTCCCAAGAGGTGCAGGTGAAGAGGTTAGGAGCGTGCGGCAACTTACTATAAGCTGTCTGGTATGATGCTGTAGCCGTGAATGCTAAAGACGACGTTGATGAGGAGGAACGCGGTTAAGGTGAGTGACTGGACGCGAGTGGGGACGTTGCCCCAGCCGATCTTCTGGGCACATCGGTATCCGAAGGTGGCGGGGATGGTTATGCTGCCTCTAGCCCAGCTGAAGTATTCCCAGAGTCTGCTGGCGGGCTTGAAGGATAGCCGTTGGAGGGAGGACAGGTTTGAGAGGCTTGTCAGGGCGTGGCTCGTCATTCCGATGGCGACGACGACAGCCCAGAAGTAGATCATGGATGCGCTATTGGCAACCGGTTAGTCTGGAAGGAGACGAGAGCTGAGTAGATGAGATGGATACCCATATAGCGTGTGATGGTATACCACATAATCATAAGCAACCTGGCCCTCGTCAGCCGTGATCTCCTCGACGAATAGAATTTGAAGTTGAGCGGGTGGGTGAACATACCAAAGTATCAAACCAGATGGTAAAGTGATCATTCGCAGGTAGAACAACCTCACGGTACGTCTCGGCCTTCTTCTTCTCCTCCAAATCCACCCTCCTCAGCTTCGCAATATCCTCAGCCGTGTAGTTCCCCGCCATCTCAAACGGCGGGATCGGCCCATGCGAGCTCTCGCTGCACGTCTCATTCAACGACCCAAGCCCGACACGCCGCGAATCTGGCTCACAGTACACATCCAGGCACAAGTAGAGCGACGTGAGCGCTCGCAGGCTGTGGCACGTCTTCTCGATCGCTGTGTGATTCCACGGCATGTCGTCGAAGCGGATGCCACCGAGGGCGTTGGAGCAGGCATGGTAGCACTGCAAGGGCGCCGAGGCGGATGCGAGAGACGTGCACGCCGCGAGGGCGACGAGGGAGAGTTCTGAAAGGTTCGGGGGCTTCATCCTGGCATCTTATCGATGGGTGGAAGTTTGGATCGCCCTGCCTCTGCCTCTCTTCCTGTGCCTGCGCATGTGCCTGTGCCTGGAGAATGGGGGAGGGTTTGAGGTTTTTTTTTATCTGATCAGATAATCAGTGCAGATGATGGACCTACTTGATGTCAGAGGGTGAGCTAGCGTCATGTGATTTTGTCCAAAGTGCGAGGGGTCAGCTGTAAAATGTACGTATTGGTTGTTTCTTAGTGGGCTAGTGCGCTGTACTATAGTGCCCGAGAGTAATGTAATGCTAAGTTACTCTAGAATAGATTACTGAACTCTACGCTAGAGTAGATGATACTGTACAGTACAGTACAGTACAGTACAGTACGAAGAACAAAGTGAGCTGGCACCAGATACACGTGACGAAGTGGGAAACGAAAGGTTTGTGACTAGAATTCTAGTTAAAGGTTTTATAATAAATGTGAGTACCGTACAATCCAACCGAGATTGGTTGCTGCGTTGTGCACAGATCCCAACCTGAATATCCTCCTCCAAGTCCATCCAAATCAAAGAAATCATTGCGTTTTTAACTTGCTTGCTTCAATATGCAGTTCAGATGACCCGAGTAGATTAAATACGAAGAGAAAAGACTCCCTTTTCCGAGAAAAAGGCGCTTAACCGCCAGAAGTGTACAGGCAGCTGACGGCCTCCTTGTCCTCGACGACGCGGAGGCTGAGGCCGAGGCAGCCCTCGTTCTGGCCGGGCTTGTCAACGCCAGTGGCGACCCAGAGAGACCAGGCGTTGTCGGGAGCAGGGCAAGCGACGAAGCCGGCACCTTCGAAGTTGAGGTTGCCAGACTTGTCGACGCCGAAGGAAGAGCGCTCGCTGTTGCGGGCAGGGGGCTGGGCACCGGTGGTGTAGCCGATCTTACCCTGGCCCATGCCGGAGCGGTCGGTGTAGAGCTGCTGGGGAGGGTTGTCGGTCTTGTAGAGGAAGGCCTCGCCGGCGTCGTTGACGGTGAAGGTGGCGTACTCGCGCTTGACACCCTTGTCGCAGGAGGTGCCCTGGCTGGCGGAGTTGAGGAGGAGGTTGCCGTCCTTGGCGCTGACGGAGGAGTAGTGGAACTCGCTGCCGCTGCGGAGGGCCATCAGGTTGAAGGTGTCGGGGATCTTGCCGGAGCCGGCGCCGACGGCGGGGGTAGCGCTGGCAGCGGGAGCCTTGCCGGGAGCCTTGCAGGGGCTGCTGGGGGCGGCGGCGGCGAGGCCAGCGAGAGCGATGAGGTTCTTGATCTGCATGATGAAGGTTGTTGTGGTGAGGTGGTTGGTTTGGTTTGGTTTGGTGAGTGAGTGAGTGAATGAGAAAAGTGAGCGAGTGTGTGAGTTGATGGGATAGGATAAGTTCCAGAAGGACGACTCGAAGGCTTATATTTATCCAAAACGAAACCATCCCAAGTCTTCCGCGTTCCCCATAATCTCCATCCCCATGACGATCTATCCATTCCAAGCATGGGGCTACTCTGTGCTAAGAGCACGTTCGGTGACGATGTTCCTCGTAAAGGCAGAGGAGCAGAGGGGCGGCGGGACCAGGTTGACATCATACTAGTAGGGGTTGGGGCGCGGATACGAGCAAGTTGACCCTCGCTTCTCCCTCGGGCTCCTCCCTTAGCCCAATCCCTATGGACATGCAGACACGCTCGGCCATCGCCTACGGTGCATCCGTACAGCGGTACCAGATTCATTGCCTCTTCTCCTGCACAGCCCTGCGACGTGCCGCAGCTGCTGCTACAGTACTGTCATCTGTGCTTTTCTTGGAAACCCCGTGTTCTGGTCTGGAACGTGCGCAGCCCGAAGCTGTAGATGAGGCTTACAAGACCACTAGCATCGGGTCTAAGCAAATTACCCCGGTACCTAAGTAGCGTGGTGCCGCTGATTAACGCATAATGAGTTAGGTATTGGCTAAACTAGAGTAGATAGGGGTGCTCGGATTGTGAGCTGGGCATTCAGGCATTGAGCGTCACGTCGCAGCTACTACACCGTCTCGTCTCGACCTTTTATTAGGGAGTGGATTAAGCTAAGCCATCGATCATGCCTTGAATCTTAGGATCATATATGTCATTGCTTTTTGATTATTCTCTCTCTTTTCTTTTTGTGTGTGTGTGCCCTTCCTCTTGCACGCATGAATTCTGTTCCCGTTTCCGACGCCATCTCTCTTTCTCTTTTTTTTTATAGAATTGCAAGTACTTTTGGACCCGGCCGAGTCTGGAAGTAATTCGGTACATCGCTTCGGTTAACAGAGGTAAGCCCCACAAGGGGTGTTTGAGAAAATTAGCCCAACGGCATTTCGCATGAGAGAATCTCCGTTGCTTCAGTAGACGGCTCCTCTCCTCTGGGTAGCATCGACATTGCTCCCCCTAAGGCTGAAAGAGTTCGTGAGAAAACTTGTGACTTGTGGATGCCGGTTCAGTCGGCAATTGGAGTGGATGTGGATGTCGGGCCTCCGCCTCCCTTCGCTCTGCCTTCGTTCTTCTCTCGTGCGGAACCTTCCATTTGCCAATCCACAAAGAAGCATCTTTTAATAGCTCCTTGTCGATGCCGTATCCCAAGGCCAAGGCCTATCCTGGTCAGGAGATGTTCGGTCGCGACGATCATTTCCGTGCGAAAACGGCATGCGACATTGGGGACTCGGCTCTACGGAGTACAGTTGCCTTGGATTTCTTCATCCGCGGACCACCTGAACAGGGCGATGCATACGATGAGCAGGGGGATGTGGTAGAGCGCATAGCTTAATCGACCCCTCGTACGGACGTAGCCTTGTGGAAGACACAGGACTGAGGATCGTATAGATAAATGACCGTTAAGATGATACTCCGTAGCAGATTAACGAGAAGTGCACATCGCAATTCCAAGGCAGAGTCGGACCGAACCTTCTGGTCTCCCTCGAGATCATCGACACAGCTGTTCTCTTGGCATCCATCTCTCTCTTTCCAAAATTTCACGGGAATTACTGAATGGTTTCCAACTAATCCCTCGTCATATCCATCGGGCATGTGACAGAGCAAGACCTCTGTGGTTCTGTTCCATCCCAACCCATCTATTTCTGTAATACGGGAGGCGACTCTTTCTATTCTAAACCACCTATTATTATGGGAATCATACCGTTTTCGGTAAGGTGCGTCGACTATCCGGTTTGGCATGGTGCTCGAGCTTAAGCCGAGGCACAACCAAGACCTTTAGTAACTCAGCTGACCCTTTTTCTTGTCTCGCTCGTCCTTGAACTTCGCATTTCTAGCCTGCTAATAACGCTGTCGGTATCGGCCCAGGAACAAATATGTCGGGATCTGCACGGAAAGATCGGCGGTGAAGTTGGCTTGTCTCAGATCGTTCCTTGCTACAGATGATTTTAGTCAGGAATACCAGGGTTAGGCGAATCAGCTTAACAACTACAACGGCTGACTCGTATACAAGTACGGACGCCACATATCCGAGCAGGCGACGGTTTGCAGCCCACGTCTCTGCAACGGCGGCCAGACGGGGCATACTACGTAACTTGGTTATCAACCCGGATGTCGGCCTTTTCGAGGTCTTAAACTTTGAAGCGGCATCTTCGATTGACGGAACCTAGGCACATGATACGTGTACGATATTAAGGTCGAAGCTGAGCTCTTCAGCACGCCTACTTGAGCAACTTCCACGATGCCGTCTCCGACCAGATCCGCGCATACCACTGGTGCAGCTCCTCGATATGCTTCGGCATAGGCCCCTTGTTACCCTCGACCTTGCCCTCGCTCGGGAAGAGGCAGCTCTTCAAGGTCAGCTCAACCTCGCCGTGCGCCTTATCCACGACGGCCCCGATGACGAATAGTCCGTCCGATGCTCTTGGCCCTCTGTTACGAGGGGAGTCGCCGCATCGCACCGTGATAGACGTCGGCGTCTTCTCCACGACCTCGAAATGGTCCGTGATCACGGTGCCCTTGTTGTAGGTGCTCTGTGCTAACTGGTCAGGTTCCCAGAGCTGTTGGATTGTTTCGGGGCCCTTGTATTTCCAATCTAGATATTTCCTCTGGACGGCGTAGCCTGGAGCTGTTGTCAGTAATGCGGTTGCTTCTGAATAGTTGCGCCAACCAGTGGCGTGGCCGTGTTGACTTGGAGATGCCGTAGTAATAAACAAGACTTACCCCATCCACTCCATAGCCCGCGGCAAAACTCCAGAGCCAGGTCGCCATCCTTCTGGAGCAGTTCAGGTCGAATCTTGCTCAAGGGGATACGTCTAATGCACACATCTTGCGTAGGTGGGTTCCAGTTGGGGTTGTACTGCCTGAATGGACGCGAGCTCCAGATAGGATCCGAGGGAGGGAGGGGTGAGATGACGGGGTTCTTGGCGGCGAGGTAGGCAGCTGCGGTGGATGTGCCCAGCAGCGCCGAGAAGACTGATTTGCGAATGATGCCCATGATGTCAACTGGATATGGTGTTGCGAGTTCCGGTCCGGTACGGCACGGCAGTGATCGCGTAGAGGCTGGTTGAGAGGCCGATGTTGAGTTGAGATGCGTTGAGCCGTTATCTAACGGGATAATGTTGTCCCACAGATTGCGGGATTCGTTGGAGCTTGGAGGGTTGGCTCAAGTGGGGGCTGGCCTCCTGTCAGTAGCGGGAAGTGGGTTTGCGGGTGGTAAACATTGCCTCATCCAGCCGAATGCACACCGTCAATTAACGAACAGGGAGAGGAGGTAGAGGTAAAGCTTCATATGGTGAATATCTTCAGTTAAACGATTTGCCTATTCTGTTCTATTCTAGCAACCTGGTTGATTTTCTCATGCGTAAGGAAGAATGAAGAAATGTTGCACATACAACCGTTCTGTCCGTTAATTTTGCAAGTTTCAACAGCTTCATCTCCGTCACAAAGGCTTGAGACTTACGGGTATTCCGTGCTGGTCTAGTTCGATCAGTAACATTAATTATATACCGCTGCTTGATAACCTGGGCGACTTTACCGCCTGCGTAATGCCTCTGCTTACTTTTCCAGGTCGCGTGATGTTTTTCTTCAAAGCTCCAGGGTAAGACAGCCGCCGCTAGCACACTGTGTGCGCAGCCACCGCTCAACGGTCTGCATCAACAACGTTGATAATGCACGGGCATAGCGAAAAGGAAATGCATAATTGATACATAATAGAGTAGAGCACGCAGAGATCTTGTACCGTCTCTTCAGCCCTACGAATCGTCTCTGATCGTACTGTACGGAGTACATGTTGGGATACGGCCTCCCAGCGATCACTGCTCTGCTCTGCTCTGCCCTGCCCTGCCGCCACTCTCCCCCAGTGGTGCGGTGAGATGAGAGATATTTCTGGGGAAGCCGACGGGAACCCGTCGTCGCTCAAGCAACGGCGCGTGTGTCTCCCGCGCTCAATACAGCAATAGTGTGTAGCTGCAACAGCACCTGGCAGGCCTTGCTCCAATCAGTACAATACGCGAACTATCGTCTGACCAAGCTATACCTGCCAAGGCTTAGCATGCCCTGATCACTACTATTCTTGGGGCCTGAGGTGCATATCTGTATACGTACTGGAGCTAACACGGCCGATTGTCCAATTGAGATATCAACCTGGGGCGAGTAGGCCGCATGGTTTCCTCCGCGACCTCGTGTTTTCTCTCCCTCTCTTCTCTGTTCCCCGTCTCTCGTTGCCGGCTTTTCGCATCTGCATCTGCATCCGCATCTGCAGCTCCTTCTTCAGGTCAAACCGCCATCGTCTACACATTCGTTACCGGAAATTGTCAGCCTTGAAAACAACAAAAACAACAACAACGACAGCAACGACGACGACAATACCATAATCATGTCCACCACCGTCTCCACCACCGGCTCCGCCGCCTCCGCCTCGGCTACTGGCTGCAATGTCCTGCTCTACGACACGCCCACGAAGGACATCGCCTGCGCCGTGCCCTACAGCGACAAGCATGCCGACTACATGTCCGACTGCTGCGGCGACGCTCAGGTCGTCAGCTACCGCGACAACTGCGGTCTCTACTGTCTCTCCATCGGCCAGACCACCGATAAGCTGTCCAAGTGCCTGTTCGACAAGGGCGTCAAGTACCAGGACGTCTTCTGCACCGGCAACAAGACCGAGTCCGCTACCGCCACCAGCGACGGAGATGTTCCCGAGACTGCCCAGGCCAGCGTGATCAGCGGTGGTAAGGACGATGACAAGGACAGCAACAAGGACAGCAACAAGGACAGCGGCAAGGACAGCGGCAAGGACAGCACCGCGTCCAGCGACTCCAGTAGCCCCAGCGACACCGACAGCCCTGCTCCTGCCCTCAAGCCTCAGTCCGTCAACACCATGGGTCTCGTCATCGGCGCTCTCCTCTTCACCGCGACCACTCTCGGCGCTTTCCAGATCTAGATAGCGTAGCTGGCCAAGACCAAGAGCCACCTCGCTTCTGGTTATTCGGAACCTTTTATTTCTGCCATGTAATGTTGTCTAAACGAGAGGGTAATTCATGATGGACAAAGACGGAATACTGTACACTTTATTTTTTGATGCGATTAGGATACACAAGACATTATTAATCGAGACCTTGACCTACATTGTGCTTGTTACGTTTTGACGAGGAGACAGAGGACGTCGTCACGTCGTCTATCCGAGACACCACGCGGGTGGCAGTGGCGTAGAATAGCCTATGCCTCATTCCACTACTTCGTGTACACCACTCGAATCGTTGGTGTGAATTATCTATGGATGTTACGGTGTTTGGTACCCAGAAGGAGCAGATCAACTCGTAGCCCTTTTCACGATCTATCGGTATGTAATATCATGTCTGTGTAATTTTTGGGGTAAGGCGATTGACTCTGATATCTAACCACCAACTAAGAAGGGGATACATCTATTGACAGTCTTAGACACGCCTGCTGGCTGCATCCTAGATAAGTCTTTTGTTAAGACAAACAAGTCGACAAGAACGTGCGTGCAGTTTTGGGATGGGAGGCGTAGCAGACACGCCCCTCTTCTTTTCCCTCGTCTTATCTCCGGCTTCCCCAGCCTCTTACTCAGCTTCACCATCTACAACGGGTACCTGGCATATCTTGCACGAACTAAACCAACCATGCATCTCATCTCTCCCCCTTCATTGGCTTTTTCATCCGCAGCCCGAACGACTGACCCTCCGTTGTTTGAATTGATACATCGATATTCCACTCTTGAGAGCCACAAGCGGACGCGCAACCACAAGAGAAAGACACAATGGCTTCGAAATCCGACCGGAATGAGCCTCTCATAAACAACAATCCCCAGCTCCAATCCTACTACCAAACTCTGGAGTCGCGAATCGGCTATCGGCTGATGCTCGGAGGAACGCGCCACTTCGGCTACTACGAACACGACACCTACTGGCCATTCCCCTTCGGCAAGTCGCTGCGTCGCATGGAGGACAAGCTGGCCAAGTCGCTCGGTCTATCGCCCAACAGCTACGTGCTAGACGCTGGCTGCGGCGTCGGCCACGTCGCTCTGCGCATGGCTGGAAAGCACGGCTACCGCGTCCAGGCCATCGACATCGTCGAACACCACCTCGACAAGGCGAAGCGTAACATTGCGCGCTCCGGTCTGCCTCAAGGCCAGGTCTCTGCCCGAAGGATGGACTACCACAATCTGGACATCTTTGATGCCGAATCCTTCGACGGCATCTACACCATGGAGACGTTTGTCCACGCTACGGACCCGCAGAAGGTGCTGGCTGGCTTCTACCGACTCTTGCGACCAGGCGGTCGGTTGGCCATGATGGAGTACGACCACGAAGCGCTCGAGCAGACGGACAAGAACCTAGCAAGCTCGATGCGACACATCAACGAGTACGCTGCCATGCCCACGAATGCCATCTCGCAACCCGGCAGGTTCAAAGCTATGCTGGAGGAAGCTGGCTTCGTCGACGTGGTCGTGCAAGACTTGTCAGACCACATCCTGCCCATGACTCGCTTCTTCTTCATCGTTGCTTACATCCCGTTCATCTTCATCTCGCTGCTGGGGCTCGAGCGCTACTTCATCAACGCGGTGGCTGGTGTTCAGGCATACAGAGGTCACGAGCACTGGCATTATCTAAACGTCTCGGCGAGGAAGCCGGGTGAGACAATTGAGCCTCCCAAGACTCGTTGAAAAGGGAACCATGGCCTGTCTCTCTTTCAACTTCAGCGCAGTGACGAGGGTATACGAAGGCCGGTAATTTACGGCAGTTGGCACGAGGAAAATGAGTGGATAGACATCCGACTTCGCAAGAACCTGGCTCTCCGAGTCAGTGGTCCAACAGTTCCAGAAAGAAACATTGGTATATGATTTGAAGAAATGCATTTCAACAACCAGCGCTCTTCTTGTCACGAAGCCGTAGCTCAGCAATCTAATCTACCGACGACTTGGCATACACCAAGTCTCTATAGCTTACTTTCCACCAGTGAAGTTGTATTCAATGCATCCCACTTGTTCGGTTCCACCTACGCCGCCGTTTCCGGTACCTATGGGTGTGTTAGTCAGTTGAGGACCCCTTGAGTTGCGATGCTGGTTTGACTCACATTTAGTGTATATTTCCCTCACGATCAAGTAAGCCGTTTCGATAGATCCCATGCCCACCGGGTATCGGAAATCGACCACATCGGAAGTAGTGACGCAGCCAGGCACCCAGTGAGCCGAGTAGTCATAGCGAATGCCATGATTATCCTTGGTGCTGTAAACGATACTATCCGAGCCATCAAACAGCTTAGTGGAGCCGTCAGAGAGAGTTGTCCCGCTAAACCTGGTTGAGAAATCGCTCTGTTTCCCGCCGTTGATGTCACCGTGGCCGGGGAAGTCTGCCTCGTCGTAACATTGCCTGGGCTGTCTCGTTCGAGGTGTGACCGGAGTAGGTTCCTCTGTTGGAGTCGGCTCAGGCGGCGGAGCACTTGACTCGGGCGCCTTTGAGGTAGTCGGTTCCGCGCTGGTTGTGGAACTAGAAGTAGCCTCACATGCTTGACGGATTCGCAACTTGTTCTCGGGGTTAGAGCCGGGACACCATTGGGATGCTTGGTCTCCATCTTCGAGAAGAGGATCCCATTCGACGGTGTCGTGAGGCTGTTGCTGTCCTTCAAACCAGACACGCCAACCTGCCTTCGAGTCGCAGTTCTTGCTGTCGCCAGGTCGGAACTGGACCAGGGCTCTTCCGCGATGCGAGGTCCAGCCATCGTCACCATCATCCTCAGGATCGGGAGCGTAGAGAATCGTTTCAATGTTGAGGTCATCCTTTCCGAAGACGGATCTAAGCTCTGCCCTGATCTGGTCATTGAGGGCATCGGTGTTCTCGTCCGCTCTCGGGTTGGGGGCGCCACCACGGTCCCAAGCTGCCGGAAGATCAGGGTTTTCATTGTTATAGTTGGGATCCTCATCGTCCCAGATCGAGACGTATGGAGCAAACATAAAAACCCGGTAACCGCTCTCGTCATCAAAGACGTTACCTGCCTCCCTAAGGGTGTCGAGGCCGAACTCGTGCTCGGGTGTTGATGGGCTATAGGGAGTGTGCAGTCGCTGCAGAGCATTCTCCCGGAACCACCGGAGCTGTTCGTTGTAGGGAAACTCCATGGTCTGCTCGCCGGTACCTGGCATGGTGTAGCCTTCAGGTTCTTCGCCTCCCTCATCCTCTCCGTCTTGAGGTGGAGGATAAAAGTCTTCGGGTCTAAACGTCGGCTGCTCCCAAATGTGATTTGCCCACGCACCCTTCTTGGAGACCACGATGATTGACGTGCAGCCGATAAGATGAGGAACTGCTAACGAAGCAGGTTTGTCACCGAATCGAACTAGCCTTGACGATGTCCTACCGTCAAGCGGCAGGTCGACAATCCAGGATTTGTCTGATCCAGGGACATCGTGTGCGGCAATGTAACCCTCGTTGGGCATGAAACCCGCAGGGTTCGCATAGCTATCCGGACCTAACGGAAGAAAAGTGATGTTTAGTATTATGGTTCACTGTATTAGTGCTTACTGAGAGCCGACTCTACTATATTTCAGGCACCCCATGGTTCTAATGTAAGGGGAGGTACTTACTAGCCCATTGGCACTCATCTAGTCCGTCCAGTCTCGGATCTGCACGCTTCAACAAGTTCAGGCCTCTCTTTGACGGTAGGTTGCACTGAGCTCCGCAGGTCTTTGGGCTACAACCTCCAGTGGGCTTCGCTCGCTTGACAGTCGTGGTGCTTGTGGTTGTGGATGCCGTGGCTCCACTGCAAGAGACAACTGTCGTGAAAGCCTTGGTCGTGCACTGTGGTCTTTCTGTGGCGGACTCCGTTACAGTGCAGAGGACGCTATCCCATGTTACGCTGAGCGAGGTTGTGCATGACTCTGTCGGTTGAGACGTAGTTGTCGGCGCTTCGGTAGTTGAAGGCTCCTGAGTCGAGGCATCAGTTGGTTCCGCTGCGGTCGTCGGCTTTTGGGTAGGAGTTGGACTGTTATCATCTACAGGGGGAGGGGGAGGATTGTCATCGTCTGGG
>QUZF01000074.1:486-28353 GCA_003693555.1 Coccinonectria pachysandricola | reverse complement strand
TGGTGGAGGGTTGTCATCGTCCGGAGGGGGTGGGGGAGGGCTATCTGATTCTTGCGGTGGTGGAGGAGGATTATCTGATTCCTGCGGTGGAGGGGGAATATCGGTTTGTGTTTCTTTAGGTGGACTCTCTGTTACTGGAGGTGGTGGGGGTGGCACGGCAGTACCTGTATCCCCTGGCGGAGGGACTTCAGCGGTAGATGGTAGAGGAATCTGCGTGTCTGCGGTGTCTGACGTGGGTGGGGGAGCACTGGTGTCAGTGTCTGCCGGAGGGGGAACCTCGGTAGATAGGGGTGGAGCATCACCTGTCTCCGAAGCAGGAGGAGGAGGAGGGGGAGGAGGAGGAACGATAGTAGTATCTGTGTTGGTAGGCGGAGGAACGACGGTGTCTGTGCTGGCAGGAGGAGGGACTCCAGCAGTATTCGTGCTGGAAGGCGGAGGAACCATCACGTCAGTGTCCGACTCGGGAGGAGCACCAGTGTCAGTTTCTACCGGCGGCGGAATGACATCTGAAGGAGGCGCGGTAGTTTCAGCGTCTGAAGCAGGCGGGATGATACCCGTCTCTGTGACCGCCGGCGGAGGTAAGACTGCCGTATCCGTACCAGACGCAGGGTCTCCTGTTACCGTAGGAACTACTACGACATCGGTATCTGAAGGAGGGATGACGATGTCAGAAGAATCCTGTGCAGGTAGAGTGCCGGAAGGAACAGGATCTGTTTCTGCAGGAGGGAGATTGGTGACAGCATCGGTGGGAGCCACAGTGTCTGTGTTGGATGGGATAGCAGGATCTCCAGTCTCGGACGATGGGGGTAAGGTGCCTGTTTGTGAAGGAGGAGGAGGAGGAGGAGGAGGAGGAGGAGGAAGAATGCTGCCAGCATCACCAGAAGAGATTGGGTCTTGCGATTGAGGTGGGCCCTGCGATTGAACGGGATCTTGAACGTCTGTCTCGCTCGGAGGGGTTTGTTGTCCAGCAGTCGTAGTGGGAGCAGGGACAACGTCAGTTGGTCCAGGTAGAACGGGATCAGCCGTGAAAGTGACACCGTGGGTCACAAACAGGGGATCAAGGAGAGTCGAGAGGATCACGGTCTGAGTGCCGCCGATGATCACAGAACCATCGATAGATACCAGGACCTGACCATCTTGAGCCGTGACGGTTGTGCCCTTGGGTTGATCCTGTGGAGGCTTGTAGTCCTCCGGGGGCTTGTAAGGATTGTATGGATTGTCGGGGGCCACAGGGCTTGCCAACGTCGTCGTTGCAAGAGAGGCAACGACAGCCCAGCGAGCCAGTGTCGAATAGGCCATCGTGTTAAAGATTGAGTTTCTTTCAGCACCAACAGAGAAGGGCAGAAGGCTAAAGAACGGAATGAATGGGCGAGTGAGTGAGTGAGTGAGTGGTATCCAAACGTGTGACTAGGACATCACAAGCCTTTATACTGTAGAAGGAATTGAACCATCACAAATCGATAAACGCACTTGATCCTATCCATTCAGAAACAACCAGCTGTCGTGAATCCTTCGTCGAGAAAACAAGGATTGACTCCTAAATCGGGGTTGTGCCTCCACGCGAGCCGTGCATAAACACGGTTTCGTGTAAATTACGAGGGGATCTCACTGCATCTGAGCCCTGTATCGAACTTATGTTAATTAGTCAGATTCACGTTGTACCAGACCCGTAAAGCTAAAGTCTGACAGCATGAATGAATGCATGCCGTGTATCCAGTCTGTCTGCTAGTTTCGGAAAGGGATCCATGGCGCGCTATTATGGGGATCCCTCCACGATTTCAAATGATTCACCTCGATCTGGGTTCCCGTATTTCATATCCGCTTTATCATATGGAAAGTGGCTCCATTGTAGGTACTGGATTCTCAGACGGCAAGGCGTCGAGGATCCCGGTTATCGACAAGGCCAATATTACAAACAGATGTCGAGCTAATTGGGCTGAAACGCGGGAGTTCGGCAGAGCCCGCTACCCTCCCTCCAAGTGAAATGATCTACAGTACAAAACGTTGGCTGCAGGCTGCAGCTCCTGTGAGTTTTCAATCTCGTGCCTTGCATTACCTTGGCATTTCATGCACTTGATGATGTGTTTATCATCCTTGCTAGCTATTCAGTTCTCCAACAGCACGCGTGGTAGAGTTTACGGCCCCCAACAAAGCAAAGACGGGCAAGGGGCTTAGTGCATATGCTGCATTCCTACAAACAGAGGTCACTTGACGAGGCGCAGTGGTAAGTGACACGCATTGGAAAGAAAAAGACGGCCGGATATTAGTATTCACGATAATTTGGGGTATACCGGTGTTTCTGGCTACGCGCTTTCAGATGTGGGCTATTATCCCAAACATCTACTAGAGCATCGAGCCGATCCACTCGAAAAGCACCTTTCGATCAAGTTTAGGGTTTTCGGGATCTGGATCGCCTCCAAAGTGGCAGAAATTGATTGCCTTGAGGAAAACAGGGCAACCAAAGAGTTACTGAATTGGCTATGTGATGGATGCAGAGCCAACGTTACTCCATAGCTCAAGACACTCAACCTGCTACCTTGCGACGTCTACTGAGATTACTCCTACTATGATGTAACTACTCCGCCTATGTTGAGATTCATGAGCGATGCGCCAGACAGAACCGCCCAGAAGCTGGAAGACTGATGTGAGACTCTGTTCAGAGCATCAGTCTGGCAGGTTTCCCCCCCCCAACAACCTTTTCTGATGCAGTGCATGACCTCTCCGGTTGAATTTTGATAGTTCACTGTCTTAATCGATATATACGATATAAAGTTGACATATCTCACCCGTGAACCTCCACAACACCTCCTCTTCAGTACTATCACTCGCCAAATCAAACCAGGATAATCCGAAGATCTGGGCGCTTACATAGTCACCGTAAAACAAAAAACTTTCCCCACTCTCGGATAAACAGACTGGACATGTACAAACCGCCCTCCTAGCCCACGCCCCATCGACTGCATTGAAGTTCATGCCGCCAACCTGTGCCGACTACGAGTCGAATAAGCATACAATGCTACTCGCTGAGTTGCTTGGCGTGTCGATTACCTCCCTTTCAGTCGCCCCGTCTTGAAGGTACAAAGGGGCTGTATCTGCGCCAACGGGATACGGGAGCCCGTTCTCCTGCCAACGTCTACTGCGTTCGGGCGTATCATTCATCAAGCATACGAATGGGGCTAACCGGGTTCTCTCGGCCAAATATGAGCATTCGCATCCTTTTTACCCACAACTAAATCGTAGTTACGTCGACCTCATTGCCATCTCCCCTGACTTGCCAACTTTTTACTATTTCGTGCTGGTGCGAGGAGGCCTCTATAACAGGGGCATACGCTTTAAGCCTGATCAGAGATGAATGAATAAACACCCATACATGGGGAAAAAGAAAGAAAAAAGAGACTGTGAAATCATTAATAGAATACGGGAGAGTTAGAACCCAGAAATCAATCATATTTCGCTTAACAATATTCTTGTAAGTAGTCTCTAAATCCAATACATCTGACTACTCTAGACTAGCCCGTTCATGGACAAGATGCCGTTTTCACCAGCCGACGTTGTCACGTGGTATTGCGGACCCAATATAGCATTGTCATCATCGAGATGTACGTACCTCTCATCACATCTACAGCCTACCCTAACGTTTATATATAGATATATAGATATATATAAACAGCCAGGTGAAGCTCAGAAAGAATGATTGCTCACAGTGGTGGTCATGACGTTTCGATCATACAGAAAGATTGTTGAGTTATACCAAGACCACTCTTCCTTTTCATTCACAGAATCTACTCTAGAGTAGCATCGGATTCAGCAACGCAGGATTTACTTGAAGTTGATAAAGCTTCGTGCTCGATTGGACCAGTAGATAAGGTCAATTCCATATTTAGTTTATTGTTCGCATTCATTCACTTCGATATGGTCTCAAATAGTTATCATTGTTCAGCTTCAATTCACTTGGTTCTACAGAGTACTCGATACTGTAACTAACGATGTTGCATTGTCATTTATTCGGTCGCATTCGGCAGCCCTTCGCCCCTCCTCCAGATTATCCCCAGATTCCCTCGCTTCCCCAAGTCGCGAGGTCAACCAAGGAGCTGGGGATTGAGGGGGGTTCGGGGGAATGAGGCGGTGGAAAGCCTGCTTATCTCAGATGCGCACTTCTAGAAGGTGGCGGGCTCGTGCGACAGGTCTGAAATTGCGGATACTAACAATCTTCTGAGGCAGACGTGATGCCTCCATTTTTCTTCAGAATGCCGCCGAACACGTTCCGATGACCTATCTCAGTGACCCGGACAGGGCGGATGAGCTGACCTTTTTGAACTCAGAATCTGCACCTGTATGTCATAAGCTTGGCTGTCGATATCGAGGATCGTCGGATCATCGAAGGTATGGAGCAGGTTGTGAAGGTGAGGTGCGATGCGTATAACATCATCGTGGGTTTCTTCGTTCCTTGGCCGAGAGAATTCGCTCAACGAGGCGACGCAGCTCATGGGTGACAGAGCGTCTGCGTTCTAACTCAGCGTAGTATTGGATTGATGAGGACCAGTTTTTGACGTCTCCGTACATGAAGTGAAAATTGTAAAAAGACCGAGAAGACCATGATCGGGCCGAATCTCGGGCGGAGATGTCCACAGTAAATCCTGCGTCTTGTGCTGTCGAACAGCACGATTCAAAGTCATCATCCGGAATCACTCGTACGAGAGGATGTCGATTCGGTTTTTCGTGAGAGTGGACGGACGACTATGGTTAGGACGTCTTGAAGGTTCGATATGGTCGGTTGAATGTAGGTTCAGGGACTTGTCACGAGGTTCACTGGTGCCCTGATGACGGATCAGGAAAATTACCGCAAACGCACTAGCTCGTCTCGCCATCGGCCGGGACCCGCCTTTGAGTTCGGGCCGGCATTTGTGGATCTGGCCAGTCAAGTGCCGTCCGTCATCCGATCGCCGTAAAGGGAGACTGTAGGCCGGAAACAGCCAAGCGTGGCGCGCAGCATTCCACGTCGATTGGATGTTCATGCGGAAAGATCAAGGGGATTCGCTATAAGTCTCCGTAGTGTACAGATGCAGCGAGATACGTACAGTACTAGCTTGGGTAGGGGGAGGGAGGGACGTCAGAACGTCATTGCTGATCTTCGGAGAAAGTCGATAACGTTATCCACCCCCGAGTCGTCCATGAGCTTCCACCCCGTTCAACTGTCAATTGAGTAAAGAGTTAAGTAAGGAATAAGGTGATATCCATAACTTGCGGCAAAAACCGGGCGCGAAACGTACAATGCGGAGGAAAAATGGGAATAAAACAAGATGAATAGGGCCGAGCGGATAGGCTATTTCTGACGTCAAACCTCCGCGCTCGGCGTTACCGGCGTCTCCAGTTCTTCGAGTACACCGGGTCTCCTGACTTTTAAGGTATTGGGGGACGTCTCCTGATGGGCCCCCCGTAATCACCCATCCTCCCGGTCCTCATGCAACTCCGTGGGGTTTTCTCCTCGGCCCTCTTTCACCTCCGTGGGGTTTGGACGCGGGTCACGGGTCGTGAACAGTTTTACCTTTAAACAAGTGGGACTTCTGGGGATGTGACTTTTTCTGGGTCCGTGGGAGGGAAGGGAAAAAACATGTAAATAGGCTCTGGCTCGCTCCTCTCGAGAGGAAGGGAAGAGGCCAGAAACACCAGCACATTTCACACTCGATTCTCCTCCTCATACTCATATGAACAGCGCACACTACTGAGCAACTCTATCGCTGCGAAGCCTGTTCACATTACATCATGACAAAGTTAAACATCTTCTCAAAGGGGCAAGATGGCTCCGCAGCCGAGAAGGATCACGTCGAAGACGCCTCGGCTGAACAAAAAGTTACCTTCAAGGCCGTCTTCCTTGGCATCGTAGCCAGCATCGGTGGCTTCATGTTCGGCTATGTCAGGTAAGTCTGCATGCTAATCCAGCTTGTGTAGCTTCGACTGGTGCTAACTCTCATGCTCAGTGGTCAGATCTCCGGTTTCTTCCTCATGCCCGATTACATGGAGCGATTCGGACAGCTGCAGTCTGACGGAAGCTACTCCTTCAGCGCCGCTCGACAGGGCACCATCGTCGGATTGCTGCCCGTTGGCTGCTTGTTCGGAGCCCTGGCGGCTGGAAAGCTCGCCGATACCATGGGTCGTCGCCTCACCATCTCTGCCTCGGCGCTCTCAACCACGGTCGGCACCATCATCGAGATCTCCTCCTCCTCTCACTGGGTCCAGTTCGCCATGGGCCGATTCGTCACTGGTCTTGGTATCGGCGCCCTCTCCGTCGCCGTCCCCATGTACGAGTCCGAGAGCAGCCCCGCCAAGATCCGAAGTGTCCTCGTCTCTTGCTACCAGCTCTTCATCACCCTCGGTATCTGGACATCCAACATGGTCAACTGGGGAACCGAGTCAAAGACCAACAGCGCTTCGTGGAGGATCCCCAACGGTATCAGCTTCCTCTGGGCCTTGATCCTCGGCGGCGGTATCCTACTCTTGCCTGAGAGCCCCCGATATGCCTACCGCCAGGGACGGGTCGAGGAAGCTCGCGCCACCATCGCCGGCCTGGCTGGCGTCGACGAGAACCACCCATCGGTCAACAAGGAGATTTCCGAGATTCAAGAGAAGCTTGACGAGGAGCGCGCCGCCCCTCCCGCCAAGTTCATGGAGATCTTCACTGGCCCCAAGATGATGTACCGAACCTGCCTCGGTATGATCCTCCAGGCTGGACAGCAGCTCACCGGTGCCAACTACTTCTTCTACTACGGTACTACCGCATTCAAGTCCACCGGCATCAGCAACAGCTACACCACCCAGATCATTCTTGGTTCAGTCAACGTCGGCCTCACTCTCGTCGGTCTGTGGATTGTTCAGAATGTCGGTCGCAGAAAGGCCCTGATCTACGGTGCTCTCTGGATGATGGCATGCTTCTTCGTCTACGCCTTTGTCGGCCACTTCAAGCTTGACCTAGCGGACCCCGAGTCTACCCCCGAACCTGGATTTGTGCTCATTACCTTCTCCTGTCTGTTCATCGCCGCCTTCGCTACCACGTGGGGTCCTCTCGTCTGGGCTGTCGTTGCCGAGCTCTACCCCATTCAGTACCGTGGACCCTGCATGGCTCTCGCTACTGCTTCTAACTGGTTCTGGAACTTGTATGTTGCCGCCTCATCCTCCATCTCATCTGACTTGCGCTAACCCATACTAGTATGATCTCCTTCTTCTCCCGCTTCATCACTGATGAGATCGACTACCTATACGGTCTTGTCTTCGCCGGATGCTGTGCCGCGCTCATCGCCATCGTCTTCTTCTTCGTCATCGAGTCCAAGGACCGCACTCTCGAGGAGATTGACACCATGTACATGCTGGGTGTCAACCCCATCAAGTCCGCTTCCTGGACACCCCAGACGGCTGGCCTCACCAAGAGGAGGTCGGGAAGCAACCACGCCAATACTGACACTGAAGAGAACATCGGTGCTTAGACATTGCGCCTCCACACCTCTCAACGATGAACCATGACATCGTAAAAAATTGGACCACTTGTATATACAGATCCTTCACTTTTGCGTTGCATACGGCTTGGTGTTGATGAAAAGGGTGCTGGCCTCTACCGGGAACACCCGTAATCAGTTTGTAAATAGGCATCTTGTTGCGCTTGAGACGTTATGAGTCACAGCTTAGTTAATGATTATGACGTTGATGAAAAGAAATCGCTACCTTCTCTGAATATCCAACCCTCTACTTGGCCATTCCGACGTCCGATTAGAGAACGCCCGGCGTGGCATCTACGCTAAACTAGAGTAGCATGCTATGCTCTACCTATTCTAGCTTACTGTGGCTTCATCTAGCAAGATTTGTGCAGCCCTAACCGCTCCCTTACCTCGGCTACTGCAGATGCCTGCGAGTGACTTGGCCTTTGCCTTGATGGCGTCCGAGTTCGGACCAGACAAAACGTGGAGAAGTTCTCCTGACAGTTCCTCCGCCGTCCACTTAGGCTTCGAACGTCTGCTACCCAATTTACCGATGCCTAGCAGCTCTACGCGTTGCGCGTAGTCATAGCAATCCGTCCACATGGGTAGAACAACCTGAGGAACTCCCGCACTATCATCATGTCAGCTTCTGCCATAAAACTCGGGTTAGTGGTAAGTTTGAGTACATACCATACAGCCTCGTTGTACGAGTTGGCACCTCCGTGGTGAATCGCACATACGACATGTCCGGACTGGAGCACAGACATTGGTTCGACTGATACCCATTTCACAATCCTCACAAGGTCGCTCTCCATCTTCTTTCCGAGAATACTTCCGAGCTTAGATTTCTCATCGTGGGCGTACTCTCCAAACTTACTCAACTTCCACAGAACCTGGAGAGGACGAGCTCCAGGCTTCTGCTCCATGTGATCAAAGACAATTTTCAAGGCCTTGGCTAGCTCTAGGGCATCTGGTTCGGGCAAATGACAGATCGAACCAAGGTTCAGGTAAATTGTCGGGCCTCGAGACAGCCACTCCTCCAAGACAGGATCGGCATCCTTGATAGAGGTAGCGTCTCGAAGGATAGGCCCACAAGGCAAGATGTTTGGAGCGACGTCTGTTGGGAAATCAAGCTCGGGGTGACTGCTAACAAGGACCTTCAGCTCAGGTGGTCGCGTGCGGATCAGCTCAACGGGCGTGATAAGCATGGCGCCGGTTTGCTCCTTCAGATAATTGGCGATTTCCTTTCTACGCTTATCGCCGATGTAGATGGCCGCAGCATAAATCTTGTAAAACACGTTGATGAGGACGAGGTGCCAGGGGACGGGAAAGCTGAACCCTGAGAAGAGCCTATGACTTGATCAGCAACCAGTCACCCAGACGATTTGATACCCTTTTGGAAGGGTTCTGAGAGGAGGGATATACGTACGCTGGGTACTTCCATAGACCACTCGGGGGAGAGAAGTCCTTGATGGAGTTCGGACTGAGACATACGAACTTGACCTTGGTGTGCCAGCAAGCTGTCAAAGCTGGCGTCATGAGACTGTTCACAATGACCAGGTCGGCATTGACCGTGTTGATGATGTTGGTGATGGACGAAACTACCTGAACCAGCTGCGGGCCGTTGTAGGGAATCAAGATTGGCATGGTATCTCGAATAGCCCGGGGCGTATTCAATAGTCCCGGTCGCGCCAGATACGACTCTGGAAAGACGAGGTCTTGCACGTCCACGTTGTCTTTCTCTGCCAGGTAGTGCTTGATACCAGTGCCCATTGCCAAGCCGTCAATCAGGTGAAAGGTGATCTGCTTGGCCTGAGGCGTCTCGCGACGCACATCCTGCCATACCTCCTCTACCGACTCCTCGGCGCCGGCAAATGTGGCAAAGTGAAGCTCAACGTCTGGGTCAGTTTGGAGGAGCGCTCGGCACGTGGCCAAGAAGACGTTTCGCTCGCCGAACTCAACGTTGGTAAGGAAAAGAAGCTTTTTAGGTCTCGGATCGTTGGTGGGTGACATGTTCGCTGAGTGATGCTTACATTATTATCTTGGCAGAGGAGAGAGAAGAGCTACCTGATCCATCTTAAATGTAAGAAAGGGGGAGAAAAGGAAGGGGAGGAGACGAGAGGTCACGCAGAAAAGCTCAGCCAGCAATTGGATTGGGACTTGACGACCCCATCCAGACAGATCCTAGACATGGCTTCATCAGCTGTCAAGCATGTCTCTTTTCTCGGTACTCTCCTAAATACTCTCGGAAGTAATTCTCGATCATGTAGCGCTTAAGCTGAGTTTCAACGGAGTCAGGAGCATATCGCGGAAAATGAGGGCGCTCGATGGTGGCTTTACCCAAGGGCGTTGGTCTTCATTCCATTCGAACGCCTCCTACGACACCCAACCTATTCTCACCAAGGTATGTGAACCCTTCTTAGTCAACCATCTGTCTTTGTAGATTCACGATAATCAGTGAATCTATCTAGAGTTTCCTACGATCAAGTTAGAATGCTAGAACAGGCAAGGCGGCTCAACCGTTGTTGATAAGAGGAGGGTAAAAAAACTGTTGAGGGCAAATCGGCCAACCAGATAATGAGCCAGCGGCTGTGGGTTGCTTGAGCAAGGAGCAGAATCTGCTAATATGTAACTATGGCTGCATATATGTATGTCTGTCTGTCAGTCTGTCAGTCTGCCTGTCTGTATGACTGCGTCTGTAGTCGCTGCCAAGACTGAAAAGCAATTCGTACACAAGTTTGCTTTTGCAAAACCAACGCCTGGTGTCATTTGTTTCGAACCGAGGGACTCAATACATAGATTGTGTTCGCATGTGACTCGAAGGGATGGATATCTCCTACTGTATATCAATCGCCAGCTTCTCCTGATAATGCTGTGTAACGATTGAGGCGAGAGGCCGAGACAGAATGTTGAAGACATCCCGTAACATCCCGCAAACGCCATATTTGAGCAGATTCTAGGACTATCGATCTATCCATCTAGCGCAGTGTGACTGAAAATACATACTATCTTGTCTATTCAGCCTTTCTAAGAAATTCGAGACAGTATCCATCGAGTTTCACGTAAAACATTCAGCCTTGCGTGATCAAGCCGTGTGGTGTTTCGAGCACCTTTAATCCGCAACACAAGTCCGCGGAGTGACATTGATCTATTACCCAATTCAAACGAGTACCCAATTTAAACGAGACTATCGCTTCGCTATAGTGAAGCTTGCGTATCAGATTGATATCTTTCTCTCGCGAAGCTTTTCAACAACCTCCACACGATGCCTCCTTCATCCCATCGAGTTTCTCTTCTCTCCATCTTTCCAACCTTCACACCTATGTCGAATGCAAGGAAGAACGGAAGATGTTGTGATAAAGCACCCCATATCCCAGCTGAGGATCTGCGATTGCCCTTCAAAGAGCCTGTTGACTGCAGACAAAACGTTGAACATCCGCCAATCAAGATAGTTTGAGACAGAGCGGCAGAGAAGCCTCTTCCATCATCCAGGGTCAACCCGCCCCTTGTATTCAATTAGCGGCGAATCGGGTGCTAGCTTAGTTTGCTTGGCTCCCGCGGGAATCTGAAGCCTCCCTAGACTGCAAGGTTCGAGATCCTGTAGAGGGTTGAGAATACTATGTGAGACACGGAATCTTCCTGGTCTTGGTCTCAGTTGAGCGAAGCATGTGACTGACATGCCGACATTATCTGCCAAGAGTCCAAGACGAGTTCTAGGTTCTTGTTGCCGTGGAAAGATCTGTCATCTTCTTTCATGCATGTTCGAAGCGCTCGAAATGGTCTATGTGGTACGATGAGGCGTTGAGCAACGACTAGTAACGTGAGCATGCTCATTCTCACGATGGGGCGTTTTCGAGTCATTGGCAAATAGACGAGTAAGATGGTGTCCAGGAATAGGCTCCTTCGTTGCAGGAAAAGTATCGCGAGGTTGCAAGCGAGTGACAGCCCTCCTGTACTAAGATGATGTTGGCGTATGCTCGGCTTTTGGTGGCTTGGAGGCTGTAGCTGCATTTCAATCACGTAGACAAGCTTGTTTGAGAGTGATCGTGGCTGGAAATAGTTGTGTGAGCTTTCAAGGAACCTGTCCGTCGATCACCGATGAACGGTAACGTAACAGGGCACCGAAACAATTAGGATCATCAATGTCTGTCGTTCAGGGGTCATTGTAACCGCCCTATTATGCCGATCCAAAGATAGTGGTCTTGAGGACGTCAAGATGTACACGCATACGCGCAAGTCGTTCGGTATCCAATGGAATTCACATCATCATCAAGATCTGCTCAAGGGTAAAGGGTTCAAGCTGAGAACCACGAATCAACACAGGCTACATGAGACCTCGCATTTCCGAAAGCATCGAGCGAAGCGTACAATGTATTATTCAACAAAGCCATAGAAACTCGCAGCTATTTGACTTTCACCAACAAAGAGGCCTTGTTGAACCAACAGCAGCCCACAGGACGGTTCATTCCGCTCGAACAATGCACGCAGCATGTCAAGCTCTACTAGAAACATCCACGGACAAGTGGTTATGAGGAAGCAGAGCACGTTCGATGTCTCTCGGTGCGTGTGTGTGTGCGTGCGTGCGTGAGTTTGTTTTTGATCAGCTAAGACATAAGACATGGTCTTTTAATCACCGAGTGATGAGACATTTCACGACCATCTTCTCCACTTGGCCACGAAGGAATGCCCACAGCTCTAACCCATTCCGACAAGGAATGAGCTCGCAATGCGACAATCTCTACAGAGTACCTGTCGCGAGATATACTATTCATCGCAGGCAGCTGAATTCCGGCCCCCTTCCAGTACAAAGTAGAGTTGGATGTCGTCCCGTCGCAACACGTGCCGATCTCCGAGCCAAAGACCGATGCTTTGGAACGCGGGCCGGCAAGGCATGAGCCAATGACGAGTTTCAGAGCAATCTCGCGTTGAGCATGGTCCGTTGAACATGGCTGTCGTTTATCTTTAGTTTCTCCTCCTCCGACTTACATCGCTAAGGGATCGAATTAGCCTAAGAGGTTGCGGGAGGATAGTCGGGAAACATTGCCGCTCCACGGGTCCCTTGGCTCTCTCCAGGAGTTGTTTAGTGGAAGCTTGGCCGGAAACAATGGGTCCAATAAGCCAAGTTCAGATATGTGATGGCTCACGGACATGGGAATCAATGTACGTGAGTCGAGATCGCTGCGGCTAGTCTAGTTGTATCCCTTGTGTAGGTTCAAGCCTTTCTCCCCCTCCCACACCCATCTATCATCGTCCACCTCCACGACAGTTGCAAGCCACCGGTCAGTGACTGATTGAGCACTCCCACGCCTATCCTTCGTGCTGCTGATCGGCGCTACTGTACAACGGCGATACGAAAACGGTCGGACATACTCTTCACCTACAGGTCACCGAGCGGTAGGGTCGAGTCGGGTAGGTAGTGAGATGCGCGGCCTTGTAAGTCAGAAGAACTCAAGGGCAGCGAGCCATCCGACACCAGCCATCCCTAGATGATACCCAATGATATACCCTTGGGCGAACTGGAACAAGGGCGCTCGAGCACGTTTGATAACGCAATGAGAGCCATTAGACCGTTCTCGAGGCGGCTGGTTGGACACTTGCGTGTCAGGTCAGACAAGTCCCCTCGAAGCTGAAGAGTCTAAGAGACAAAAAGTAAATGGAGCTTGTTCGCCGGAATACGTATCATGCAACAAGTTCGACTTCTTTAAATCCACCGATCGCCTACTACCTTTGACCTTGAATCTGCAACCCGCGATTACAGGCTCGTGGTCACAGCATATTAATACCTCCTCCCCAGTCGTCATCTCCATTCATCCTTTTTTATCTAGTTATTTTTTAATCCCCTCTCCATAGTATATCCTCTCGAATATCCACCACCACCACCACCACTACCGCCGACATGTCCGCTCAGAATAAGCCTGCTCTGGCTCCTGTAGCCATTGTAGGCATGTCATGCCGTCTCTCAGGAGACGTCTCCAACCTCGATGACTTCTGGACTCTCCTATCCCGATCACGAGATGGTTGGGGCCCTGTGCCGGAGGACCGGTTCTCGGGTGATGCTTTCTACCACCCCAATCCGCAGAAGAAGGGTTGCTTCAACCAGAAGGGTGGCTACTTTCTGAATCACGACTTTTCAAAATTCGATGCCCCTTTCTTCCAGATCACGGCGCAAGAAGCCATGGCTATGGGTACGATCCAACGTCACCCCCAACTCTCGACTCCCACAATGACTGACGTGATACATAGACCCGCAACAAAGACAGTTGCTTGAGTGTGCTTATGAGGCACTAGAGAACGCCGGTATCTCCAAGGAGAAGGTAGCTGGCAGTAACATGGGCGTCTTCGTGGGAGGCGCCTCTTCAGATTACCGAGTGGCAACCTTGAGAGATTTGCATCAGGTACCTACATTCGAGGCCACCGGAAACCACCAGTCTATCCAGGCAGGCCGCATCTCATATTACTTTGACCTCCGAGGTCCTTGCTTTTCCGTTGACACTGCTTGCTCGTCGGGTCTCTACGCCCTACATTCTGCCGTGCAATGTATTCGTTCTGGAGAGGCCGACTCGGCGATCGTTGCAGGATGTAGTCTGCACACGCAACCAGACGACACTGTTTCCATGTCGATGCTCGGGTAAGTTGCTATACACAGGGAGATGATGACAGCATGTACTGACACGATCATCAAGCATCTTCAACGACGCCGGAAAGACGTTCGCCTTTGATCACCGCGCCAAGTCTGGTTTCGCCCGTGGTGAGGGTGTCGGCTGCCTAGTCCTCAAGCCCCTCGACCAGGCAATCAAGGACAACGACAAGATTCGATCAATCATTGTCAACACTGGTATCAACCACGACGGAAAGACCATTGGTCTAGCCACCCCTAGCGGCGACGCTCAGGAGCAGCTCATGCGTGATGTCTACGCTCGAGCACACGTCTCTCCCGACGACGCAGGGTTCATCGAAGCCCACGGAACTGGCACCAAGGTCGGCGACCCCATCGAGGCCGGCGCTATCCACCGCGTCTTCTCGTCTGGTCGCACGAAGCGATTCCCACTATACATGGGATCCGTCAAGACCAACTTTGGCCACCTGGAGAACGCCAGCGGTATCATCTCCATCATCAAATCCGCCCTCATGCTCGAGAAGGGCTTCATCCTACCCAACGTCAACTTCGAAAAGGCCAACGAGGCGATACCCCTGGACGAGTGGAACATGAAGGTTCCTACGGCTATTCGACCTTGGCCCAAGAACAAGCGCTTCATCAGTATCAACAACTTTGGTTTCGGAGGTTCCAACGCCCACGTTGTTCTGGAGCGGTGCCCTCTCACCCTCTCCGATATGCCTCAGAGCTCAAAGACGGAATCATCAAAGCTCTTCATCCTGTCTGCCAACGACGATGCTGCAGCTAAGCGAGTTGCGTCTCAACTTGGTATTTACATTGAGCAGCACCCTGAGATTTTCCAAAAGCGTCTGATCAGCGATCTGGCCTACACGCTGGGTGAGCGAAGAACGCATCTACCCTGGCGAGTTGCCCTCGTCGGCTCATCCTTCGACGAGCTTGCCAAGTCTCTCAACAGCGCTGCTGCTCTTCCCAAGCGAGCCTCAAGGGCTCCCAAGGTTGCCTTTGTCTACACTGGCCAGGGCGCCCAGTGGCCCCAGATGGGTAGAGAGCTGCTAGAGAGCCATCCTATCTTCTGCGAGACGGTCAAGGCCGCTTCGGACCACCTCGAGAAGATCGGAGCCAGCTTCTCTCTCCTGGATGAAATCTCCAAGAGTGCTGAAGAGTCCAACATGAACCAGGCCTACATCTCTCAGCCTGCTTGCACGGCCATCCAGCTGGGTCTTACTGCGCTGCTTTCATCCTGGGGTATTCGACCTGCCATGGTCATGGGCCACTCCAGTGGTGAGATCGGTGCTGCCTATGCCACTGGCGCTGTCAACCTTGAGGATGCCATGGCTATTGCTTACCACCGTGGTCAGCTTGCCTCCAAGCTCAAGGACCGATACCCCAACCTTCGAGGTTCTATGCTTGCTGTCGGCGCCGGACCCAAGGAAGTTAAGGAGATTGTCAACTCGCTTGGCCTCCAGAACGTCACCATTGCTTGCGAGAACTCGCCCAGCTCAATCACCGCTTCAGGTAACGACGACGAGATTGACCTACTCGCTGCCGAGCTCAAGCGACGTGAGATGTTTAACCGTAAGCTTACCGTTGATGTTGCTTACCACTCTCCTCATATGGAGCTGGTGGCCGAGGACTACATGGAGACCATCAAGAACATCGAGCCCCACGCTATCGAGGATGTCATCTTCTACTCTTCCCTACTGGGTAACAAGCTTGACATCACTACATCGCTTGGACCTTCTTACTGGGTTGAGAACTTGACCAAGCCTGTGCTGTTCTCGTCCGCTCTGCAAGAGCTCTACGTTGAGGCCAAGCCTGACATCGTCGTCGAGATCGGTCCCCACGCCGCTCTCAAGGGCCCCATCAAGCAGATCCTTCAGAACATTAGCCAGCAGGCCGCCTCTGATGTCAGCTACTTCCCTGCTCTCGTCCGCAAGGAGAATGCCACCACCACAGCTCTGCAGCTCGCTGGTAACATGTTTGTCAAGGGGCACCGTCTTGACTTCAGCGCTGTGAACCAGACCTCTACCGAGAACCCCAAGCCTGCCGTCATCTCGGACTTCTCTCCCTACCCATGGACCCACCAGTCTCACTGGTTCGAGTCGCGCATGAGCAAGCAGCACCGTCTGAAGCCTTTCGCTCGTCACGATCTCCTCGGTGTTCTGGAGGATACTTACAACGATGCTGAGCTTGCCTGGCGCAACGTTCTCACATCGGATGATGTTCCTTGGCTCAAGGACCACCGCATGCAGACTCTGACTACCTTCCCGCTTGCTGGATACTTGTCTATGGCTGTCGAGGCTGCCGCTCAGCGAGCCCAGCTTCGCGGTATCAAGAGCGACCAAATCTCTTCTTTCCGCATCAGAGAGGTTCAGGTGTCCAAGCCCCTGATTCTCGAAGATGAATCTCAGTATGAGCTTGTCTCCTCCTTGAGATCGCAGGCCGAAGGCACGAGGTCTTACTCCAACGAATGGGATGAGTTCCGCATTCTTTCTCACACCGCCAGTCGTGGATGGCTGGAACACTGCCGCTGTCTCGTCGGAGTCAAGCAGACCAAGACCCCCAACCCTGTGAGAAACACTCAGCTCAGCGCTGCCAACACCAGACGACAAGTCGCCTTGGACCCCGCAGCTACCGAGATCCAGCTGGACACCTTCTACTCCGAGCTCGAGGAGCGTGGTGCCGGTTACAACTCGTGCTTCAAGCTTCAGCCTGGGGCTGGTTTGAAGGTGAACCAGGACTGCTCTACGAGTCTTATCACGGTGCCTGATACCGCTTCGGGCATGCCCTCATCTCACGAGACTCCTTCCATCTTGCCCGCCTCATTCACCGATCTGTTCCTCCAGCTCATGTTCGCCATCTTGGGCGCTGGTCGCGGCGATATGCCCTCGCTGTTTATGCCATCTGCCATCAAGGAGATGGAGATCAGCCGTGACCTGCCCAACCAGGCTGGTGAGAAGGTCCAGGTTGTTGCTCAGGGTCAGCCTGATGCCAACGCTCCTGGCCCTGTCGACTTCTCAATCGACGCCTGGCACTCGAGCAGCGCCGAACCAGTCGCAAAGCTCACTGGTGTTCGGATGACTCCCGTCAGCAACGATGATGGTGAGGCTCAAGGCGCACGATCGCTTTGCTATGAGGTCAAGTGGGAGCCTCTCAACAAGCCTGCCAAGGCAGAGGGTGAGGAGCATATTAACACGCCCGCCAGCGGTGAGAGCAGCAACGGTGATTACGAGCACCTCAGCACTGCCAGCTCCATAGGTGAGGGTGTCAAGCCCAATGGTGCGATCGCGGAAAAGGTAAACGGCGCCGTTGAGAGCCTGAAGCAGTCATTTGAGAGCTGGAACTCCGAGACTGAGTCGACCAACATCGAAGAGTGCTTCGCTGCCATCAAGGATACCTTCAATGGTCCTGAGACTGTCATCATCACTGACTCTCCTTCTGACCCTATTGCTGAGAAGCTTGTCAACCTGTTGGAGCGTCTGACTGGAACTAAGCCTTCAGTCACGACTCTCTCTCAGCTGGAGGTGTCTCCCACCGCTCAGTACATCTCCCTGACCGAGATCAGGAGCCCTGTTCTCTACAAGATGAACAAGGAGACCTTTGGAAAAATCCAAAACCTCCTCCTCAACGGAGCCTCTATGCTCTGGGTCTCTACCGGTGCCTACCGCTTCGCCGAGAAGCCCCAGTACAACATCGCCCAGGGTCTCCTCCGAACTGTTCGCTCGGAAATGACGAAGCCTGCTGCTACCCTCGACTTGGACCCCAGGTCGCTCATTGACAACTCGGCCCGCGCTGAGCTGATCGTTCGAGCTTTGACTGCTTCTCTTACTGTCCATGACGATGGATCGCCTACTGACTTTGAGTTCGCCGAGGAGAAGGGCAGCTTGGTCGTTCCTCGCGTTATTCAACAGGAGGACATTAACACGTCTCTCTTCCGCGAGACTCAGCCTTCGCCACCTTACCTCCAAGACTTCACCCAGGCCAATCGTCGTCTCAAGATTGCCGTTGGTACTTACGGTGCCATTGACTCGCTGTACTGGAAAGACGAGGAGGACCTACCTCTGGCCGCCGAGGACATTGAGATCAAGGTCAGCGCCACTGGTATGAACTTCAAGGATGTGGTCATTGCCATGGGACAGGTCGCCAGCCCTTACCTTGGTGTTGAGTGCAGCGGCACTGTTTCCCGCGTCGGATCCAAGGTCACCTCGCTCAAAGTTGGTGACCGAGTCTGCTCCATGTCCCTAGGTGCCTACGGCACTTACGCTCGTTGCCCTGCTACCAGCGCTGCCGTGATCCCCGAGGGCATGTCTTTCGCTACTGCTGCCTCCATCCCCGTTGTCTACAGCACCGCCTATTACGGCATGTTCGACCTCGCTCGCATTGAACCTGGTGAGAAGATTCTCATCCACGCCGCCTCTGGTGGTGTCGGCCAGGCTGCTATTCAGCTTTCACAGATGATCGGAGCCGAGATCTTTGCGACAGTTGGCAGCGATGAGAAGAAGCAGCACATCATGAGTACTTATGGCATTCCTGACGATCACATCTTCTACAGCCGAGACACCGAGTTCGGACCCGCTGTCCGCGAGGCAACGAAAGGCGAAGGCGTTGACGTTGTTATCAATTCTCTTGCTGGCGACCTTCTCCGTGAGACTTGGGAGTGTCTTGCACCTTTCGGTCGCTTCGTTGAGATCGGAAAGCGTGACATTACGCTCAACACCAGACTCGAGATGGCCAAGTTCAACCAGAACTGTACCTTCAGCTCTGTCGATCTTACTCTCGTTGCTGACAAGAAGCCCAAGATCATGAGCCGTGTCCTCGGTGCTGTCATGGACCTGCTTGCTAACAGAACCATTGAGCCTATTGGCCCCATTACTACCGTTGGTATCGCCGAGGTTGAGACTGCTCTCCGTAAGCTTCAGAGTGGTAAGACTTCTGGTAAGGTCATTGTCGACCACGAGGCCCGTGGCCAGGTAAAGGTCAGTGAAAAACCCAACCAAAACCTCTGTAGAATGTCCCTTACTGACACCATTCATAGGCTACTCACCCTGCCTCTCGAGGTGAGACCATGCGAGCAGATGCTACCTACTTGATCGTCGGTGGTACCGGTGGTATCGGTCGATCCATGGCCAGACGTATGATTTCGCGCGGTGCCCGTCACATTGTTCTCTTTTCTCGAGGTGGACAGATCTCCACCGAGGTTGATCGGCTCATGCAAGACAGCTTAGCTGTTGGAGCTTCCATCTACGTCAGGCCTTGTGATGTTGCCAATGAGTCGAGCGTCTCAGGTCTCGTGTCGGAGCTACAGAAGACCTTGCCTCCTATTCGCGGTATCGTCCACGCTGCCATGGTTCTGAAGGATACCCTCTTCGAGAACATGTCATTTGATGACTACGAGGCCGTCGTCCGGTCCAAGATTTACGGTGCTTGGAACCTTCACAATATCCTGCAAGACACTCCTCTCGACTTCTTCGTTGTGCTTTCTTCCGTTGCCGGCATTGTCGGAAACAGAGGCCAGGCTTCCTACGCCGCTGCCAATACTTTCCTCGATGCCTTTGTTCAACACCGTGTTGGCAAGGGCATGGCTGCTACCTCCCTCAACCTGACTGCTGTCGACGGTGTTGGCTACCTTGCAGAGAACGCTGCTCGCCAGTCGCAAGTCCTCAAGAACTTGTCTGGCAGCACGATGAGCGAGGCCGAGGTTCTCTCGCTCGTTGAGTGTGCCATCGAGGGTAAGCTTAGCAAGCTATGCAACGACCAGTGCATCACCGGTCTGGAGATTGAAGATGCCGCCTCGCTGCCTTACTATGCCTCAGATGGCAAGTTCGCCCACCTTCGCAGTGCAGCCCTTGCCAAGTCCTCAGGATCGGACGTTTCAGGCTCCGCCAACAACGTCTCCATCAGCCAAAAGATCCAGAAGTCATCTACCACGGACGAGGCTCGCGGATTTGTTGTCGAGGGCTTGCAGGAGAAGCTGAGCGCCATTCTCATGATTCCAGCTGAGGTGATCGCTTCCGAGTCGGAGAAGACGTCCATCACTGCTCTTGGACTGGATTCTCTCAACGCTATTGAACTACGAAACTGGATCGGAAAGGAATTGCAAGCTCACTTGCAGTTGCTGGAGCTATTGACTAGTGGAAGCTTGAATGATTTGTCGTCGCAGATCCTGCGAAAGACCCGGCTTACTGGGTCGTGGCAGAAGGAGAGTGCCGAGTAACTGGTAGATAGTTTAATGTACTCAATCAAAGAGAAAAATTGCTGCACAGTTATCGAGTTGCCCTTTATTCCACACTATTTGCGATCCAACCGCTAACACCATGTCCTCGATCTTATCTTTCAGGCTGAACTTTAACGTTCGTACCTTGAAGGATCTGCCTCTTAAGAATCACCATCGTTGTCAAGTCGATCTTGATCAACTCTGAACTTGCACGTGATACTCTCATAACAGTGGTATTGATTAGCAGGGTATTGATTATGTCATTAGATTAAGATAGGTCTATCCCTGAAACTTTAGTCATAGACTGACGTTGTCTATGTCTATAAAGTATCTTGCCACTATCACAGCGCATCTTACTTACTGTGTGAGATGCGAACAGTGGTCTCGTTCTTAACCAGGATACCCTCCTGATCGAAAGGTCCAAAAGTTTCTCTACTCCTATCTCGGGCTGAGACAACAGTTTGGCCACCAAAGTGACCGTCCATAGCGTGATTTTCGAACTCGCCGATTGAGCCATCTCCAGAAACGGAGCCTGCCAGTTGATGTGTTGAGCTCGTCTCGTCGTTCGAGTCGTTTCGCGGCATCGTCGAGAGCTTAATGGACTTTCTTGTTCCCGTATGACTTTGGCCAAAGGTACTGTGGTCCGATTGGAGACCAGAGCTTCCTGGTTTTTGGCCACGGAAAAGGTAGTTGAAGGCGGGTCTCAGAGTTGGGAGACAGGCTAGGTATGTTAGCCAATCATTCTGTCTCTCAGTTTCAGCAATGAAGGAGGTTTGGGCTTACTGGACACGGTAACAAGGTTGACCTCGATTGTCGCCCAGATGACAATTGGGCCGACGTTCCATGCAAAGTCAATAGACGCCGCGTCAAAGTTGACTGACTCGACCATGATGGCAACTGCAGCGACGCAAATACTTTGGATGGTCAGCTAGGTTTTCCTTGTTAGTGGCGAAACCAACAACTTACAAGATACCGAACAGGAACATGACCATGACTCCAACCCTCTGCATTTGTGGGAGGCGGAGTTTTCGGATCTGTATGACGGGCAAACTCATGATTGCCAGGTCGAGAACAACGTGTACTAGGATAGTTCCCAGGAAGAATTTGGAGTCTTCGATATCACAGTAACCTCCTGCTTTGGGGTCCCAGAAAGCCTCGATCGGGACACAATGCCAGATACCCATGATTGTCTGGAGAAAAGTCAGCTTGAAGAATAGTTGGAAAAGGGGGGTTAGGTTGACCTACACGAATGATGATCCACACAATAGAACAGCCGAGCAGAATTTGGACGGGGAGCTTGATGTTGGTGATACCAAACATCCGCCAGTAGAATAGCAAAATAGAGGCCTTCGCAAAGAACAAAGCAAAAGCGTACATGAGTTCAGCAATATATAAGAAACGTTTGTTGATGTAGAGTGTATCTTCGACGGATCGGTTTTTGATATCCTCGATATGGAGGCCCAAACCGTCGGCCAACCCTGAAGATGGAAATATTAGCAAATGATAGCCAGTGAAATGAATAGAAAACGCTACTCACATAAGGGAATCAAGACTATCCAACCTAATGCTACCCCCTGTGATATGTTAACTGTCTGTTGCTCGACTGTCCGCTCACAGCTGGCTGGCAACCGGGAAACCTACGTAGCAAAGAATGGCCACCCAGTCGTCCCACCAGAAATGAACCTTTGTGAGCCTCCTGCTAAGAATACGCATTACGATACATAACGTTGCAAAAACGAAGGTGATGATAAGTATGGCCCATACGGCCGCCTGCATGGATGACATCGTGGGTCTGGCAAGGAACTCAAAACCCTTGACCAAAGATCAAGGATCCAAGACGACCGAGCACGAGAACTGGGGAAAGGACGGCAGAGATTCATATATAGGGAGACCCTTGAAATTTCGTATAGCCAGACGAAGGAAACGGCCAGGTACAAATGATGCATTGGCCAACCAGCACACCGGGATGAGCAAGTATTGCGCTGCGGACCGAGTTCTCTGCATGTTACTGCTAACACTAGGTTGGGATAAGATGATCTACGGGTTCACAGTGAGATGGCTGATCCATGGTAATGGGATCTTTTAGTGAAGGTCTTTTTGTAAGGATTAGAGAGGCGCGTCTTCGGACGAAATTACCTCATCTGGTACAGTTTGGAGAAGATCGGGTGCCATCATTATATCGAGAGTAGATATGAGAAATGCGACTTGGGTAGCGAAATCTTGAGTTCGGCCCTTGATTAGCCTCTTTGTTGAAAGCAAACATGTATAGTCAACTGGGGAAAGGCAGGAAGAGGCGTTTGTCTCGAGGTCCCAAACGACGACATCGGCGGGTATTAGCGACTCGGGGTTCCTTTCTGTACTGGTTGACCAACGCTCTCACCTTCTGCCTGTACGCCTCATTGAAAAGTCGCAAGCCTCGAAACCCCAGGTTAACCAAGTGGGCTCGTTGACAAACACTGGGCTTTACGATCCACTTGTCTACTGCCGCCAGCCTAACGCCCAACTATCCAGATCACAAGCGAGTCATGCCCCGAACCAAATCAAGCCAATTGGCCTTCAACTATCGCCTTGGGGGGTTTTTAGTGCAAGGAGCAAACGTGACTAAGTGGTTAGTGGCGGAACCATTGCTTCAAAGTCTGAGTCGGCTCCTCTGACGATTTCTTTTCCGAGGTCCACCCTTGTTTGACCTTCCGGCAAACCAAGGCGCATTAGTGCAGAGCGTCAAGACAGGACGCTTGACAAGAACAAGATGGGCTCTCCGCCTTAATCGGACTCCGCGGGTCAAAATGAAGAGCTTAGGTGTACATATTCGCGAACAGAGGAGTGGGCAGACTAGTCTAGATAGTCTAGCCAAACCCAAGCGGCAGTTCTAATCGAGTCACGTTAACGTGGATTAATCTAGATAAAGGCTGCGATCTAGAGAGCTACTCTGCAACTTAAAACCTTATTCATCCGGCAGTCTCTCAAGACACCCATATCGCGGCCTCATTGTATTCCCCGTTGTCTTGACCAGAACAAACCATCCGGCCGGCTCGTATCTGCTCCACTCTGCTCTAGTTCGTTGGAGAAACCCGGCCCCTGCAGATCTCATGAACCTGTGGCTTAAAGCTCGGAGGGTTCAAGCGAGGTATTGGGGGCATTCATTTAGCGCTGATGGCGTGGAGTCCCATAGGCCGGTTTCAAAGTAATGTGGTCTTTAGGTGGAAAGGACCGTCCTTCTTGTCAGGCGCTTGTCGTGACAGTGGCAAACGGGAAAGGGTCTTCATGACCAGATAGATCGAGTAAACCAGCGGATCTTATCCGAAGCCTGCAGAAGGACTCGCAGGGGATCCCTGGTTATCATCAAGGATGCTCAAGCTACGAAAAGCAGGCACTCACTCACTCGTCTTGGCCTGACCTAGACTAGCATCTTCAGCAATCTCGGGGATCCGGGCTCAATCCTCTCCTTGATCTTTGCACCAAGACCGAGAGGTTCAGAAGAAAGGAGAGAAGGGTCCGAAGGGAAAGCATCCATGCTGGCAAGCTCAAGCTGCGCAATAATCAGTAGCGGCTAGACATCGAGCCAGCACTCACCCCCGTAGAATCACCATTGGAGTCATTGAACTCAAGGGTGTTAGACCAACTAAAGTACGACTGACTTCAAATTAGATCGCTTGGAGCATGGCTCGCCATTCGAGATTCACCAGGGATGCGGTTGATCTATCGCACATCTACCCACCCTGGGGGAAAATGGAATCAATCGACGCCATATGTGATCAACCGATCAAAGCTACTGTTACCAACCAGTCTCTACTAATCTGTGAGATATCGGACATTGATCGACGCGACGATCAATGACAAGGTCACAAGGATATTCTCGCATCTCCTGCATGTGTGTGGGAATCGAAATCCAGGATCACAAAGCAGCGATGGGACCTTTTACGAGAGCCAGGGTCTTAGCGGCCCCGCTGTTGATGAGTTGTTGCAGATCCAAAGAAACTGGAGACCCTTGTAAAGTGGCTTGGAGGCTGGACAAACTTCTGGGGCAAATTTTTCGAGCGCAGTCGTCGCGTTAGAGTGATAGGTTAATTTACCTCGCGTGTCGGTAGTCCTCTCACGGCCGTCATTTAGGGTAGCCTTGATAATGACAAGTCACCGGTAGAATGGTAACATTCAGGGCTAGCTGAGTGTTATATACCGTGAACTAAAATCCAGACTTTGTAAGCCCCTGAAAGCACACGGCCACGGCAGCTGAACCCAACAGCAACAAGCTATAGGTGATAAGGAGGCTCAGAACCCTCGACCGCATCATACACGGCACTGATAGCCTCAGCAAGATCAGCAGGCAGTGGCCCGGCCTCGAGCGCATCGAGACTCGCGGGGAGCTGCTCCAACTTGCTAACCGCAAAGATGATCCCATCGCCGTACTTTCCATTCAAGATGCTGTGATAAGCTGTCCAGCGGAGCGCAGCCTCATGTCCGCTGATCTCATGCTTGGATGCCGCAGCTAAGACTGTAGCTACAGAATCTTGGACCGGAGGTTTGCCGTAGAGGGAGCTGTAAATCCTCCCAATAGGAGTCTGGCATGTTATTACGAGTTTGTGCAGAAGAGGCCATTGAGCAGCTTACCGTGTCACTCCACCGTTGCGATGCCGAGTTGGCGGTATTTCCGGTAAACAGGCCACCCGCTGCAGGACTGAGAGTCGAGACGTCAGTTCCAAATCGATTGAGACCCGAGTGCATTGGATGTTGGCTTACCTGTAGGCATAGAACGCAATATTGTGCTTACGCAGTAGTGGAAACAGTTCTTTCTCGCCTCCCCTTACGATCGCGTTATAGTGTCCCTGGTACACGCTGGGTACAACGTACCCCTTTTCCTCGCAAATCTCGATAAACCGCTTCACCTCTTCGGCAGTATAGTTGGAAAGTCCGAATCTTTTGAATTGTCCTTGCTGAAAGGCTTCGTTCATTGCCTTGGCAGTCTCTTCGAAGGGAGTCAGGCGGTCTGGAATATGCAGGTACATAATGTCCACACTAGGAGTCTTGAGACTCTTGAGCGAGTTGTCGATACTCTGGTGAATACTGGCAGCGCTGTGAGCTCCAGGGTTGCCGCTGTGAACTTTCGTGCTAATGCTAAACCGCGAAGCAGCATCAACCTGGCCGAGACGAGATTCGGAGGCGCCGTACAGACTGGCTGTGTCAATGTCTGAGTAGCCACGGCTATAGAAAGTGTCCAAGAATGCCCGAACATCTTTCTCATCGTCGAATCGTACAGTACCAGGCGTAAGGACAGCGTCGCCCACCTGCAGATGTGCGACTCGCCGGTTAGTAAAGTCCAGTACAGCGAACAGGCCAGAGGGTTAGAACATACCATGTGGGTGCCAAGGATGAAATTTAAAGAGGTTCGGGGAGGCATATTGGGCAGCAGGTGAATATGTGATGTAAGACTAGTTGATGCAATTGGTTGTTGTTAGGAGCAGCCTGATTAGAGAGCTGGATAATCTCTGTTATATAAAGATTTAGACTGTATATAACTCTCCATTTTTCAATGATACGTAGTATTTAAAACCAGAATTTCTAAGCAATTATCTCAATACTGCTGTGATGAGTAAACGTTGCAGAGTTGGTAACATCGTCATCTCCGCTAGCTTCCCGCAACCTCCACGCAAATCTTCCGCAAATCTTCCGCAAGACGCCCTCCTACGCCACTTGCTTGCGCGCGCGCGTGTTTCTTTTTACAATTATATCCTATGATCATGATTACAAATATTTCAACTTTTGAAAAGGTACAAGAAAGATGAACTAACCATAGCCTATGTTACGCCTCTAGACTCTAAAGAACTCAAGAAGGGCTTTTGTGGATTCTACATGACCTGATATGGAGAAAGAAATCACGGAGAACTGGCAATGGGCTGAGAGTAGTTGCTTCAAAAATAATCAAAACCTTATGGCACTACAGTTTTGCTGGTCTGGCTACTTTTATCAATCCAACTTTGAATCTTATCCTGACCAACGATGAAGGTCCAATACAGCTTTGCGAAATCATCAACCTCCTCAGCAGCATACTGCGACATAACAGGCCCAGGCCTCAGAGCTGGCGTAAGAATTGGGGTGTTCTCGCAAGTTAGTGCAAACCACTTGACAGCAGATTCAGCATCCCATAATCCGCGGCGAGCAGTGAACATGGTAACCCCGTTGCACTCGGCCCATTCTCTCGTCATGGCCTCGTAGATGTTGGTAATAGCGCCGATAGTAATGTGCGTGCGCCGGATACTTTCCATCAGAACCCAGAGATGCCATATTTCGGATGAAGCGTCGTACTCCCTCTCGAAGTCAGTCATGGCAGAATGATCTGCGTTGTGTCGAAGGAAGATGTCTTGTCCCTTGTACTGTCTTGCTACTTCCAGCATTTGTATTACCCACTGCCGAAGTATCCCAAGCTGCTTCTCCGCAGATGTGCGTACACGCACTGAACCATCAAACAGAAGTATCATCTCGTAGATAAACAGCGCTTGGACATGCGCCAGCTGCATCAACAACCCCTGTGCGTCACCTGTGACAGCAGGGCTCTTTCGCGCGAGTGCAGATAGCCGCTCTTCCGCAATTGACAAGATAACCTCCGCCATTGCTGGAGTCCGATTAGCGTGTGCTGCAAGAGTGGTGTAGGCATTCTGAAGACAGGTAGGCATTCCCAGTTTATACAGTCGACGGTGGATGAAGCTGTTGTGGCCCGTCTCAACCCAAGATTGTAGCATCTCTTGCACGGCGTGAACAAGCGGTTCCAGTTCGACGAATCCCACACACGCTGGAGCATGGTCGATCTTGTCCAAGTCCCAGGTACTGTCTTGTAAGAACCAAGGCCTTAGCGTGTCGAGCATGTTCGTGTCTTCAGGAACAGCTCGTGGGGCGGACACCTCGGGAGCTGGGATTTCTAGTGCTGCAATAAATGGTACAGTCGCCCCTGGAAAAGAAACGTTCTCCCGCATTGTAGACCATTCGCCGAGCTCGAGACTATCTCTAAAAGCATCGTTTTCGATATAAAATTTGGAGACGGTTAATTCTTCAGGCTGACTTTCAACTAGAACATGTCCTCTCGGCTCTCCCCGCCGTCTCTTCTTCGACCGTGGGTAGTGACAGTCTACGTCTCTGTCTAGACATCGTTGGCACTCGGGGAGCTTCTTGTCGCATCTTCGCTTAGATTCTGCGCAAGCGATGCACGCTTTTTGACGGGGAGTTGCGGTCATTCTGCGGAATACTTTGTAAGAGTAAGACTTGTCAAGTTCGTTATGGCGCAACTTGATGTCAAAGACGGCGGCTTACAAATGCATCTAATTTCGAATGATTAACGTGTTTGATAAGCGAGTGTCACACTATACTGTATAACTAAAAATAGCCTACCCTATACAGCCTAACTACCTTAAATAAAATAGTTAAAAATCTAGAAAAAATACTTTTAATAATAGTATTTAATAAGCTATATAATATTTTTTTTTAGATTTTTAAAAAATCTCTTTATAGAGAAAACACTATTTATACAATATAAATAAGTTTACTTAATACTAACTATAATAGATTTTTTTTAATAATCTAAA
>QUZF01000073.1:93478-127606 GCA_003693555.1 Coccinonectria pachysandricola | reverse complement strand
GATTGGTCAAAATGCCCTTTGTATCATTACATAATATCTCTGGTTCAATATATGACATCTCTGGTTTAACAATTGTCAGGTCTACTTCTAGATCCGCTTTCTATACGTGTGATATAGCGTTACTTTTGCTCTAGTCATTGCCATTGCCCTCTGACCCCTGTTTTACAGGGCAGAAGTATAAGTAGGCTAATAAAACAGGTGTTGAACTGTACAAGTCTCGACACTGCCTATAATATAAGACTACATTAAGTGTCGAGACTAATGCACAGCTACTGTACGTCGGTCCGAATTGGATCTTGGTATTTAATAAAGCGAGGAAAATAACCCATAGGACAATTCCTACTAAACACTGTAGATATGCATATTAACCATTGCGCGAAAATTGCATGGATCAATTCTGGTTAGATAAGATAATCTACCTTAAATCGCTCGTATTCCAACCTATCAATCTCATGTTAGCGCCCCTTGGCATGCGGCGAAGCTCAAGTAAAACCCGCAAAGTGGATTTTGTTAAATCGAAAAGTCTTACAGCTCCTGACAGATACGGTCAAAAATACCATCCAGCCAATCCCTTGAGCTGACAAGATGAGCATATGTCCACACATTAGCTTGCCAAGCTCAATAGACGTAACCTTATCCCACATCTGATAAGCTTGAACAGGGCAATGTTACCCATGAAGTGGATCGATAATCAGGCGAGATCGGTGACTTGAAGGGTTTGTCTGTATTAGTGGAAATACTGCAGATACATAAAGGAAAGGACATGTCAAGTACAGATTGTTATATCCGCCTTTCTAAATCCCTCGAACACCAGGCAGTATGGAGAAAATTCCTAACAAGAACATCGGTCCAGATGGAGAAAGGCCAGTGGTGACCGACATCAATGTCACTGAAGTCGACAATCAAGCCTTTAGTCCCCTAAAGATCCCCGCCAAGTACAAATGGACTGCACTCTTCCTCGTCATTACCCTTCCGATAGGACATACCTGGACAGGTTCAGCCTTGGGTCCACTCAAGAACACTCTGCGAGAAGAGCTCGGCATCGATAATACGCAATTTGGTGTCATCAGCAGTGCAGATGCTTTTGTCAATACCATCTTCCCTATTGTCGGCGGCCTGATCCTGGACTGGTGGGGCCCTAATATCGTTACGTTATGCTGTACAAGCGTCATCCTTGTTGGATCTGTTGTTGCGGCTGTTGGTGTCCAGGTCGGGCTTTGGAAGCTGCTTGTTTCTGGGCATGTTCTCATGGGCTTTGGCATTGCAGTCCTTGATTCAGCGACACAAAAGGTAACTTACTCATTTGCACATTATATCGCGATTTACTAATAATCAGTAAGTTCTTCTACCATTGGTTCGGTGCTTCTGGGCTTGCCTTGGCATTTGGGCTAGAGAGTGCCATTTCTAGCACCGTCGGCCTCGTGTCTGGTATGGTCGCTATCCCCATTCGGGATCGCACAGGCTGGTACGGCTGGACATTCTGGATCCCTGTTGTTTTCTGCGGACTTTCTCTAGTCACGAACATTTCCTACGTTTGCTTCGAGCAGCTTATGGTTCCGACGAATTATAGATTAACCCCCGGCCGCGACACAGCAATCACTGAGAAGCACCTCATGACCAAGCGTAACTTCTCGTGGAAACTCCTGCTGACCCTACCCTGGGCATATCTCATGCTACCAGCTACTCAATTGCTGCAGAGCGGTGCAGCTGGTGGGTTTAGTACGAGTTCGGCTGATATCATATTTTTGAAGGGGTACACGGAAGAGGTCTCTGGCTATCTCTCGACTGCACAGCGTATTCTTCCAATTGTTCTCAGCCCAGTGCTTGGCTTGGCCATAGACAAGTATGGCCATCGATTTCATTATGTGGCTGCGGCTCCCATCCTATGGATCATCGCTTGTTCTCTCCTGGGCTTCACGAACGTGCATCCAACCGCTGCCCTGGTCTTCTCTAGCTTAGCAGGCGTGATCAACTCGATGCCACTACAGATTTGTATACCTCTGCTGGTAGCTGATCAAGCCAAAATTGGCACTGCTTTTGGAGTCTGGAGAGCGTTCAATAATTCAGGCTCGACCATTGTAAGTCCAGCAATTCACCGATAAAGTTCTCCAGTTAACAGCAGTAGATGGATGTGGTCTTTGGTGTTATACAGGATGGAAGCGAAGACAACGGTTACTACAGGGTTCTCCTTGTTGCGATCGGCATCAAAGCATGGGCCTTTGTGCTGGGTGTGTCATATATAATCGTTGACTACAAACTTCTCGGAAAGGGCATGACTTTAACACGAGTCCAACGAGAGGCAAAAGAAGCCACGATTGAGGATCGCGATGCGGATCCCTTGACTCGCAGAAATTCGAAGCCCTGGTTCACTGCTCTGACCTTCGGACTTTTGGTCGCTATCATTGCGAGTGCATGGGTAGTTTTTCTCAAATACCTGATTTAATGGTCGGGTATATGAGCATATACGTTTTTGAGCTAGATATTAGGCCGTCACATAGATACCCGCGCAGTGGCTTCACGTCCAAGGACGCTCTTGGTCATCCTGCAGACTACGTTTACATGGCATTGCGTAGCCCGCTAAATATCTCAAATATTAATGAAATTCTGCCACAGGCCGGTCAGCTGGTACTTGAGGGTGGGTCACACCTCCCTGTGAAGCAGGGTGTCTCTTGCTATGCTCGTTCGGCTTGGTGGGATCTCATAACTCCAACTTCTCATGGTAGATTTAGTAGAGAAAATACCTAGCTTCTACTTATCTTCTACGGCTCAAGCTTGATTTCTTTATAACTACTTATAATACTACTTAATCAAGTCGTTTCTTAACCCTCTATTGCAACTCTAGCAAAAGGTCATACTGACTTAAGAGATGATGCAGTGGCCTAAGGCACGTGACTGAATGTTTTGTCACCTTGCCAACCAGCGTGCGCTAAATCACACGTTGACAACAATTGCATCACTCTTTAGCGCCTGAATATCATCAATTGAATTCGGCTGTGCAGTTCATCAGAAATGTCTGCCATTACGCCAGGGATGCGCCAATCTGGCTGGAACGTCCAATTCCTAGCAACCCGCAACGGCGCAAGCTTTGCTGGGTTATATCAGCCCTCACACGGCGCTTCACTGACCTTCCACGACGTCTTGCGCGAATTGAAAATGTCAGCACGAGGCGTGGGAGCGCACTTGGGCTCATTCTAATGGCCTGCTTCTGTTCAGCCACCTGCATACCTTATTCGACGCTCGACTCTTGTCAATCCACCCCGACACGAAAAAAATACGAGTCTTTGTCCCGTATGATGCCATTACGGAATATCACGGGCGTCCTGCCAAGTTGTCTTCGTCGGTCGATCGTGCTGCACTTCGACACCACTATGAAATGTGCTGCATTGAGAACATGACTGCTGAGATGCCCTGGATTGAGCAGCCGTTGGCGGAGAGCATATCCTCATCTGGGGCGCAGTCTCCGTTTGTAGGCCGTGCTGATCTACCAAATCCGGAGAAGCCAGAGAGTGATGGACAACGAGGAAGGACCGTCGCTCACGATGGCGATCCTTGTAAGCGTACTCGCGTTAACGATACTACTCAACATAGAGAGGGCTACCCTCAGCTTACGAGTGACCATTCTGACACATCAACCAAGTCATCTTCACGAAACAGTTGCAGATCATCCATCGCTGATCCCTCAACTGCAACCTTGGATAATATCCAGGGAATCGGAATGAGGAAACGCTCGTGCTCCACAGGCTCAATTAACTTAGACTTGTGGCCACAGTATGATGGCTACATCACACCAGGGAACTGTCAGGCATTTCTGGCAGATGTGAACTGGGAGTTATGCAAAGTTGCAAGGCGTCGGATAGTCTAAGGTTAATACTGTTTATTATAACAATTAATGATTTATGAGATAAGCATGAGTTAAACGAGACAGGTTCTGTATGGGAATTCTTCTCAGGCATTAAATAACTTACAGTCGGAAATTTCCATCTTCAGTCAAGTCTTGGGAAGTAGGCAGAGTGGGCCAATCTTCTGTCCAGAGCTCGAGCAAAGTAGATTGATTCCCTGGGTGTGGATGCTGATCAAGCATGCATCGTTAAGATCACGCCCATCTTCAGAGTAAAGGAATAATCAAGTTTCGTTCAGTCTTTCCTATAGATCAGCCTATGTTCGGCTATATCTCTGCTCAACCTCCCTAGACTTATAGTAGACGAAACCCCATGGTTGTTGGGCATCAAGAATCTTCTGAATATAAGCTGGCGGCGTAGGGGAATGGGTTTGTTTCTCGCTGGGAGAAGGACTCACCCTTGCTTTCATGCCGTTAAGCTTATTCTCGTAATTAACCATATCGAAAGGGTCTTCCATCGAGCCGAGCTTCGAATACATCATTTTCACTAGCGTATCAGCGTTTCCAGCCTACGACCAGGCTGAAAATCCCTTCCGAAATGCGTTCTCCCACATATGATAAGCTGCCTTTTGGTCTTGTGTGGAAGAGGTCCAGGCAGGTGGGACCTCAATATCATAGGGGGATGTTCTACCTATTTAGGTGATCTTGCCGCCTACCGAGAATTCGATGAAGTTGTGAGTAGCAAGAGCTCCCAGCCAGGAAGATAGAGCATAGACAAAATGCCAGTACTAACTAAATTCTGTCAGCTGAATGTGTTCTTGAGCTGCAAACTATTCATAAACCCATTCTTCATCGTCTCTTTCGCCATCATCATCACTGCTGGAGGAAAAGCAACTGTCGCCATTGTTGTTGACAAAATAACTCTTCTGGTCGTTGTTGGTCCTAGCCAACGCATCGATTTTATCGCCATTGATATACTTCTCTGAAAATACTTCAAACATTATTTTTATTAGGACAGGTAACTTTGAATTTGCGACTTCTACTAGCTCTTGGAACAATACTAATCCATTGCCATGGCCCGAGGATCGCGCCCCACTGATCTAGAGTTGAGCCAATCGCGGTGCTCGCCTCGCCCTCTTCGTTGTCGTCTGGATTCTCTATGAGCTCATAATCGAGAGATTCAAGTTTCTGCAAGGGGCAATGAAGTATGCTTGATGAAGACTTGGACTGGTCTTCTTCCTTTTGTTTTGTTCCATTCGTTCATATGGAAAGAACATTCTTATCAGCCAACTCTGTTGAGGAAAGTATCTTCTTGAAGGGGAACCAGTCGCTTGCAAGGGCGGCAGCTGTCATGCACTTTCACCTAGTAGTAAAGGCCCTGTTCCACTCTTGACAGATGTCCTTCGTAATCTCGAGTTCGGGTCATGTTCAATGATATTCTGGAGAGTCAAAATGGCGACTGCAGCACTAGGTAGGGGTCCCTGACGTATAATCAAAGTGGCCGACCGGTCACCCGCAAACTCGGTGCTGGTAGAGCGAGACGAGAGCTTTTTACTGGTGTCGTGACATGGTTTTTTAACTCAAGCTTTCAACATGTCTCCCAGGTTCTTCTCCATATCCTTTTGTGTAAGCGTCGATTCAGCTTCGCAACAGTAGGCCAGAGTGCCATGCTTACACACGTATTCGCTCTTCTGCAAAGCAATCTTGATCTTGCCAGATGGGCAGGTACCGTTGCACTCCTCAACATCGGCAATATCAGTCAGACCGAGTTCGAAGCTGTGAGCCCACTGACGGTTCGTGAAGTGCGCCTTACTTGGGTCTGACTCGTCGCCGCAATATGCTCTCGTTCTTTATTTTACCACTGCTATCTCTGCAGATTTGGGCGCCACGGCCATCCCAGATCGAAGTTAGTGCCATGTGAAATGTGCTGCTCCATGCGCACGGCATGACTCCAAGATCAGTGGCGCAATCGTGTTCTTTACCATACCACTTGTACTGGCGATAGGCATCCAGAGCTGGCTTATCGCCGGAGCAGCAGGCCACTTCAGCTATGATATTGTGGTATGCAGCCTTGTTTGACGCGACTTTATACATATCACTGTCTGGACAACCGGGGTTGCATTTTCCACGGTTGAAGAAAGGCCACTAGCACTAGGGTTGCTTGCCTGGAGGACAGCAGTATGTTCGTATGCCATCACCACTGCAGCAGGTATCAACATAGGTTAAGTGGGCAGTTTGTATGGCTGGCGAACTTAGGGTCCAAAGCCACCAGGATCAATCACGCTCTGTCTTTGCCTCATATCCGGCAACACAGTTATCTTTGTCGCAAACTGTGCCATTAAAGTCAGCATAGAGTGGGTTGTGAAAAGGATTTGGCTTACAATCAGGATCTTGTCCACAGTGACTGTGTTTAGAACAACACAAAGAAGATTCGAAAAATACTAGCAGACGTTTAAATAGAAAACAGAACGGTTATAGATTTGGCACTCCGGAAAATCTAAAAAGCTGAAAATATCCTTTCAAGAGTTTCGCTGCCTTTCTCATTTAGATCAGGATACGTTTTCACTGATGAGATCTTTCCAAAGCGTCCTTGCGTCGTCATATGCGTCGCCATGTACACCTAGACGGTCTCGAAGCACCTTCTTCCATTCCACATCCAATTTTGTGAATGCGAAAGACGCCGCGATATACTCATACCAGACAGGAAGATAAGCAGCATACTCCCAGTCAAGTATACCCATAAGCTTTCCGTCTCGAACTATGATATTGCCCAAGTTAAGATCACAATGGGTGAGGACAAAGGCCTCACTCATTGGAAAGCGCCTTATTAAGTCGTGGAAGATATCTGCAGGTGATTGTCATAAACTATGGCAAGGGCGTCCCAGAGCTCCTGGTCGGAGTGAATTGGTCCATATGGTTCCATATTCAGAAACAGCAAGCTTGGATAACAAGGGCCTTGGTCGACGCTTTGCATTCTGGTTGGGGTGAAATCGCTCGAAGCTGTTTGCGAACTTGAACGACCTGATCTGCAATGACCTTTTTTTTGATAATCTGATAATGACGGCCACGCTTGCTCGAGTGTTTGGCCATGTTTATGTTCGGTCAGGGTAAAGTACCGCCCATCACGATCAACCCAGTCGCGTATGAGTTTTGGAGAGGGGATATTGATGTTAATATCAGTAGCAATAGCTTCTGCGAGGAATTCTAGTGTCTTTGGTTCGATTCTTGCTTTTGCACCTTCATCCAGGCGATCTTTGAGGATCACGTCAGAACCGACAGATCAGACGCCGCGCTGGGATGCACCGTAGAAGAGTTTTACATAACTTAATCAGTTGTACTGATTTTGCTTGAAAGTCGTCCAGCCACATGCAATACAACTACTGCCAGTATCTGGCTGTTCAGCCATAGCTATAAAGGCTTGAGGATATTATAAAAGCATAAGAAAAGAAGAATTGAAAAAGATTGAGAAGAGGGAAGTTTGTTGAGATAGGAGAGGTATTATTATGGCGAGGCTTGACCGCTTTTACATTTAACAGCAGGCAGACTTAGCAGGCTAACATTCAAGTGATCCATGGCTTGATGATTATAAAAGTAAGAGTTTTATAATAGATTTGGTCATGGTGCAGGAGATGTTCCTTGTCTTCCTTGAACACTTGCTGAGTTTAATTAGAGAGAATTTAGAGGACTAAGCCTGATGTCATTCTTCTCAAACAACCTGATATTGATAGAATAAGGGGAAGCCTGTTTTTGGGGTAGAACGAAAACTTGGTTCACGTAATATTTCTAAGATACGTATTTTCCTAGAGGTGACATTCAAAGTTGCGGTTATTGATTAATCCACGCCGGTCCATTTTTCCCCTTGCATGTTCTTACATGATTTGTAGCACTTTTCAACACACCATAACTTATCGACTATAGAACTTTACTTACTCCCATCTACTTTACCGCTTGTCCAAAGCTGCGTCCTCATCCTTATCAATATGTGGGAGAAACCCTCTCTTACAACTTGTTTCGACGAGATTGAGGAGACTAACGGCGACGATGAATGCAAAGCCTGGATAAGTAAACTTTATGATGCCAAGGTCGAGCTAGCAAAATTTGTCGCTGAACGCCGAGGAGGAGGTATAACTACAAAGTACGTCGGCTTTCTTAAGGGTTCCTTCAACCTCAACTTTCGTTTTGAGTTTAGCGATGGAGGGCCAGACACCCTCATACGTTTTCCAAAGCCAGGTCACATCTCTACAGCTCACAGGGATGAGAAGGTCGCGAATGAGGTCCAAGTCATGAACTACCTTACTCAAAACACCACGATCCCCATACCTCGTATTCACAGTTGGGGCCTTACCGCCGAGAGCCCGCAGCAGCTTGGTCCGTTTATCATTATGGATTTTGTGGAGGGGACGCTATTGTCAACAGTCTTACAGCAACCGATGAACAATGACCAAGAGGATGTAGTCTTAAACACAAGCATTGGCATCTCAATCTTGAACAAGGTCTATCGCCAAATCGCCGATTACTTGTTTCAACTTTCTAAACTTACATTCACCCGCATTGGAGCTATCTCCAAAGATGGCAATACATGGTCCGCTACTAAAAGGCCATTCACTTATAATATGAACGAGCTGGCAACTGTTGCGGGCTACCCATCTGATCTCTTTCCAACCTCAACCTTTGATCGTGCAAGCGACTACTTCAAGTATATCGCAGATGAGCACTGGGTTCACCTTCGAACTCAACGCAATATTGCAGGTGATGGAGAAATTGCTAAAGCTCGATTTATTGCCCAGCATCAGTTTGCCCAGCTTATCTCAAAGCACTGCATCGACGACGCTGGCCCATTTATACCTTTCTGCGACGACCTTCGGCCTGCTAACATGCTTGTTGATCCGGAAACGCTCCAAATTACTGCAGTGCTCGATCTCGAGTTCACAAACGCCATGCCTGCACAGTTCACGTACGACCCACCCTGGTGGCTGTTGTTGTCTGGCCCTGAATTATGGCTTAATCGAGGCTGCGTGAAAGAATTCCGGGATCTTTATGAGCCTAGAATGGAGCAGTTCTTGCAAGCGTTGGAGTTAGTGGAGGGCATATCGGACCCGGCGGGACTGCAGCTCACTGAACTACCTCTCTCTACTAGAATGCGTGACTCGTGGAAGTCTGGTCGCTTCTGGTTAGATTACGCAGCCAGAAAAAGTTTTGAGCTTGATTCGATCTATTGGACTGTACTTCATGACGGAGATACTACCGGTGTTGAGCTGCTTGACGACGAGACGCGCGCGGAGATGGAGCTACTGATGAAGGAAAAGATGGAGCAGTTGAGTGCGTATAAGAAGGAGTGTACTGCTCGTTTCTCCCAAGCAAGCCAGTGAACCAAACTTTCTGTTTTCGATTTCATATATAGAGGCTATGCCACTGGCTGTTTCGTTCTGATGCCTCACTTCCTTTACTTTGTGCCTCATGTGCTTGGTCTATGACGCTACACATCCTACTTGCCTACTTATATGCATTGTAGATGTATGCTGCTGTAAAGGGTCTTGGTTTAGTGAAAATGAGTGCATGATGACTGGAAAGAGCCAGTAATGTACTTTCATAAGTACAGACTATGATTTGACTTGTCATCATGTTCAATATTGGGTATAAGCGAGCCACTCAGGGCATTGATTAGCTCTAATCCTTATCTAATAGAGCATTGCTTTGCCGTAAGTTACTACCCTACCGCTCATGCCCCATGACTCTTTCCACCAATGATCCCAGTGAGGAAACAGGAAAATCACGGTGAGTCAATCTTGTTTATTCACGCATGGCGCTAATTGCAAAGCCCCAGCCTTACTTACGACGTATTTCACTATGAATGCAGGTAAGCTAAGGCTGTGTGCACAGCGTGATAACAACCACATGAAAGCCCAGAGGACGTAGTAAATGCTTTCACGGTCGACATGACCGGATTCTTCATTCTTACACCACTGTAGGTTGCACGTAGCACTTGGGCTCTATATCTGCAGCCCCTCTCCTAATCTTCAGTATGCCGCCTTTTCTATAGAAAAAACATTACTAGAAACGGTATTCAACTTTTATCACCGGTGATATGACTGCTTAGAGTAACCCTCAATGTGTGCACTTGCCCTGACTAGGCCTTCGTTAGTTATCCTCATCGACAACTCAGCTCAGTTGCCAATATGACAGATAGTGGCAGTTTCATCAGAGTTCCCACTACAGAGGAAGAAGAGCGCATACGCAATGCAGCTAAAGAATCTCAGTAGAAGCGCGAAGCGGCTCGAAAGAAACGAGAAGCGGAAGCAATGATGCGAAAAGTTGGTGAGCATTCTCAGAATCGCAGGCAGAAGGGGGGCAGTGGCGGCAGCAGCACTTTGGCTTGAAACTTATCTAGGAGAACCAATTGTTGCAAATACTGTAGCTAAGCTGCATCATTATTGTTAAAAGGATTCACGAGAATATCTTGCAATAGATACAAGCAGAAGCAGTTTATGATTGGAGTTTTATTTTCCTGGCTTTGTCTGCGCATTCTTATCCGATATCAGGGCGCTGGTCATGATTATGCATGTGATGATAAGCAGAAACATGATGGTCTTCTATTCTAGATCTGAAAATTCATGAGATGATTTAGATCTGCTATATCTGGGCTGTGATGTCTCTAAAACAAGAGATTTCATCAGAAATGAGAGTGCTAACGGACTTAACAGCACAAAGGTAGCATATCTTAGCAAAGTAAAAGTATGGAAATCCACCAGGCAAATTCCCAATAGGATACAGTAAAATAATTCCGCAACCCTTTGAAGCGCAGGTGTTATTGAGATGAGGTGCCTAAATAAGCGTGGAGAACACCAAAGCAAGCCTTATCTTATTAAATCAACACTGCCTTCTCTCAAGCTGCAACAAGAGTGATTATCTCCTTGACATCATGTCGCTGCGCCTCATAAATGATGATCTGGGGCGTTTCATCATCTTGAGCAAGGCTAATCTGCACTTCCTCCGGTCCTTTGACAGTTTCATCGGTGCCTGGTGGGCACTGCCACATAGTTGTTCTCCGAAGGTACTGCATCTTAAATACCGGAACGGTTTGTGACTGATTCGAACCAATTGTGACGGATTGTTGAGCAGCGTCAATAAGATCAACAGTTCCTTGTAGACTGTTGGTGATTTCGACGTTGAGGAACTTGATAGGCATAGTGGTCAATGTATGACTGGGTGAGATTGTTTAAGTTGTTGCGCTAGGCCCTGGTTTTGGTCAGAGATTGGGCTGAAAGCGATATTAGAGTGATACACACCGTAAGATGATAATGTGCTGGAGTAGTGATTTGCAAATTCACAGATTCTATCAAGGAAGGCGCTGATTTTATAGAAAGTAGGTCTGTTGCGCTTCGTACAGATCAATTTTCTTGACCTTGATGTAATCTTTGTTAGACGTGAGATTGAACAGTCTGGAGTTCTTCCAGACTTAGCTGAAAATCCCAAAGAGGACAACCCCGATGCAATCTGACGCATGACCAGATTAAGATGTGATACTCCTGGATCCTTGGTATAGCACCCTAGAGCTTCTACGTAATCAAGACCGTACTACCTTCAGCCTATAATGTATGTGCTTGTGGCTTCCTAGATGGGTTGGTCACCCGTAATGTGATATTGATTAAATAGATCTCTCGCTTAGGCATGTTTAAACAGGGCTGTTCACGTTGTAGCTGGGCCTGGTTAATACCTCATCTGGTTGTTTTCAACTAGCCACGATGTTTGACTGTCACCAGCATGCAGGTAAACACGTTGTCAAATTGTGACTAGTGATAGTAAGATTTACTCTCACCAGAAGTCGATTGCTACATTTGTTCTCTTCCAAAAAGGGCGAGAATTGCAGTCTCTTATTTCCATTTTAGTCACAGACGCGGAGTGCCGTACTCATTACGTTGTCTTCATGTCAGTACTAATCTGTATCGGGCGGTGTACTCGATTGATGAAATGAACAGTAGAAGGGTTCCCTTCCACTTTACGTTAGTTCATGTGACAAATGCAGTGCGGAGCTTCAGTATGGATAAACATGGCTGGCTGAGCCTTCCATGGCAGGGTCTGTAAGCAGGGGTGATGTGATATTGGAAGCAGGAGCAGGTGATAGGCTGGCTGGTGGCTGGCTGGAGCCCGTGTTTGTGCAAGACATCAGGCGATTATCGTCAAACACTAAAGTAAGGGGTATTATGTATTATTGATGATTCTACAGATACAGCAGAAGCCATTCCCTGCTAGTTTTCCGCCTACTACCTTTAAAGTTAGCAGCATACCCAGGCTTCGCGTCAGACGATGTCGAGGCCAACTGCGCAGCCCGCCTCGCGGCCGCCGCCAGGATCTCCATCCTGCTAGCCGCTACTCTAGTCTATGGCAAACCTATCGGCCTATGGCAAACGCATGGCAGATGCGCTACTTACCAGCGCTGCCGAGAGCTCAACACATGTTCAGCGCGGCCATTGTGCATACGATGTCTGGCGATGCTCAGCTCCCTCGTGACTCGTAGATTAACATCCGGCTTCTGGCGGATGAGTTGAGGAGAGCGTCTGTTTCTTCCGATGCTGTGTACTTGGTCTTTTATCGCGAGACAGGTACACATGTTTCTGTGAGCTGATGCTGGTACCTTTCTTACTATTTGAGGTTTGTCTAATGTAATAAGACTCTTCCTCTTTTAGGTTTACTAACTTAGATCCAAGAAAAATAGACCGATCAAGAAAAGAGTATTGCGTTTACCTCCAGCATACTAAAGGCTGTCATCGCGTCAGTCCCATTATGCACACATATGGTTGCGAGTGACGGCGTCTTGCCGGTTTCCGTAGCCAACTCATCGTAGGGTGCAAGCTGAGAGGGACCAGTAAGGGAACAGGGGTAGGAGAGATAATTAGGCATATATTCGGTACTCACAACTTGGCTTGGGTTATTAGCATCTCCTGGCTAGCCTAGCTCATCTTGGATTTCACCTCTGCTCCTTGCTCAAAGGAGCGGTCACCCTAATAGAATGGTCGGTCCGGAGATATTGACCGCCACTCATCAACCACTCATTCCGTTAACGCAATCCACGTACCAACACTCAACTACCCTCTAACCCTGAGTGAATGTCAGGATAGGAGTCTCGCCTTAAGTTTAGAATTAAGATTGTATGATAAGCCGTGAGCTATGAAAAAAAAACTTATTGTCATGAGGCTGCCGGCTGTGCTCGAGGTGGGTTGAGGGGCTATATATACTTGACTACACTGCCATCGAGAAGCTGGAGAATGCAGACATGCTTGCATTCTCGATGGTCGTGCTGGTGATCTAGCTATATGCTGTATCCACTTCTCCGCTCTAGATATACATGCAAATTTATTGGTACAGTTACTGCCATGCAAACTGGTGTCGGCAGCAATGAGCCTGGCACCACTGATAATTGTCTATTAGCAACAAAACAAACCCTCATCTCTATGCAATAGCTGACTGCCTGTCAGATCTCGACTTCGCACTGCTCTGCTCGCTTTATCTCACTTCTCCCTCTCCTCGTATCTACGTAGACATAATTAGCCTGATAACCATCAGGCTACGGTCGAGTTTTGTTCCGAATTTTGTTCTATATTAGAGCGTCTAGGCAGGCATTTGGGTCTTCATTGCAATCGCCATGGCGACGAAAGACATCCAGGATCCCGTCCAGACGGCTGCCATCATCAACACCGACATTCAGATGGCCCCCATCACTCTTACTCCCAATCGTACAAGTTCGAATGTTCCCTTATCGTCAGTTTGCAAAGTTATGCAGTACCGAAACCCCTGATCAATGGCTCAAGCTGCAGAAGTGGGCCACGCCCAACGTCCTCTCTGCGACCGGCTGCAATCGCCTGATGTCAACCATTATAGCGCCCGCATTACCTCTGCCAGCAACCGAGCTCGACGTGAACCCGACTGAAGCCGCCATGTCCTTTTCTATATACTCGCTACCTCTTTTGGGCCTCTTCTTTATGCGTCCTTGCCAGAGCTACATAGGTGCCAGGTTATTCTGCATACCTCCAACGTGTATTTCCTCGTTAAGAATGTTGTATCGGAGTCGGAAAGGCCAAGATAAAGGTCATGACATACACCCTCGCAAGGCAATGGAAAGGGAGCACATAATATATTTACGATGATGCATCCCAGGTACATTAGAAATCTTCACTTCTTTCCTCTTTGTACTTTTGTCATTATTCCTACTTATGATACCGGTCGATTAAGTAGTTTGTTTGTTTATCAAATTATGCAGATTTTGTTATAAGTTAGACTTTAATACCCGTTTTCTTGACTATTAATACGGACCTAAGATTCTTACTCCCTGCTATGCTAGTTTGTGTGTTGGGTTCTTTTTCTCTAACAAAATATGATTTGCGGCTTCACACTCTCATCGCCGCCCGTCTCTCTATATAGTGCCAACGGGAGTTTTGTTCTCCTTCTCTTACAAACAGCCAACACTGTCCATCAGTTCTACCACCGGCTTCGATACATCGATGCCGGGTAGCTTAAGGACATTTCGTCACCAGATTCCTGGTTCATATTGAAGTCACGAGAAACGCAAGGGGGAAAGTGGGGCGCTACGGCCGTCCGTCTGCCAACTACTAGCCAGGCACCTTACTATCCAAAATTGCAATGAGGAGCCGAGCACGTAAGTATACAGAACAGATGATTTGATTAGCCATGAATTACTACAAAAGAGAAGCCTTCGATCAGGCCTTTTAGTATTGGCTATTCCCCTATTGGGCAAAGCCCTAATATTGCTGTGCTCACAATAATCATGTGATCAATGGGAATAGTACCGTAGCTTTGTAGCTGTACCGGCAATATCCGTTCTTCATAATAAAAATACCATACGGAGTATATTCAACGTGTTTACTTTTAATTCCTCGGACTTGCAGCATCTCCATTCAGCCTGCAAACACGGCTGCTATGGACTCACCTGATGATGCGCTATACTTGTGCATGTCGGACACGAGATGTCGGCTTTGTCAATTTAGCTTACAGGAAGGTGACTTAGTTGTCGCACGTGTGTTGACCCGATTCGCATGGTTTTGGTTTGACAATATCTCATCTGTACGCAGGTATCGAATATGAGCGGTTTTCTTCTGAGTTTGTCCTCCGTATGAATGACACGATACACGACAGCTACGAATGGGTCAATTTCCACACGTGTGCCAGACGTTGCATGGCGGCAGGTCGCCGGATACCTTTTTTCCACGGCAAATGTTTCTGGTTCAGACTCTTCGCCATGTCAGACGCTTTTGTTGCTGCTGGAGATTACACTTTCGAACCCCCTAAATATGAAGAAAATCGACGTTTCAATCGCATCCGGCATCTCTTGGCTCCAAAGTTGAGGGACGTGACTCAGGCCAGGCTTCCGGCTGAGATATTAATCACTATAGCTGGACTGCTTGCCCATGAATGTGCCACCATCACAGCTGAAGAACAGTCGCTAGGAACAAAGATTGCCGATACCTTAGTTGACCTTTCACGCGATGTATATGTCAGCTACCATACCGTCGATGGCGTACGTTATGTCAAGAGCGTCATCAACTCGACATCAGAATTGTGCGATGAGGGGCATTATCTGCTGGCTAGAAAAGGTGGCCAAGCTGTCAACAAAATATGGATCGCCGAAGACTATCGTGGGATCCGCTTTGTGAAACTCTGCTCTTCAGATACTGCATTGCCAGGACCTGCCCCAATTGCAAGATCATGGTGGAGAGCCATATCTGCCCTAGATAGCATTCGACAAATTACTGTCAAAACAGACGTAGGTGCTATGTTCAACTATTCAAGGCTAAGTTGACGTATCTTTAGGGTATCAAACTTCGGGATATACTCGTTTCTGACGAGGTTGCGCCTAACATTACCAGCAATTATGTTGGCTGGGCAAGCCCCGAACACCCAGCCAATATGATTGATCTTACAACACTTAGTCACCTCAATGAATACCCCGAGCGACTTCGGATGATGTCCTTTAATTGCAATACCAAGGGTACAAATGGGTACACGGTAGTCACTGATGGAGACTCCGTTGCTACAATTCATGCGCATGGGTGTGTCAATGACACTGGATTCTATGCGGAGATGGATGCCTCCTACTCGGGCGGTTTCTTCATTCATATGCCACTTGACGATGGAGAATTCGTGACTGAAATATGTCGACGATACGCATCAACCGTCTCGAACCAGCCCTCCGTCTGCTTGGTGGTAAGAACCCAGTTCTCTGCAGTTATCCCCTTATCTAAACAATTAACTTATCTAATTTAATCATCATAGTTTATTACGAATAAAGGGAGAAATACGCTGTTTGGAACTAGTGGTCCACCAGACTCTTGCCGGGCACTTGATAGATTTCTGACACCCGGACCTGAGGGGTTACAAGTTTATTTTAATGAGTGGGGCTCTATACGGGAAAGCTCGATTAGGTACCTAGCATTCGACGGAATCCAATCACCTTTCCAGCGGCCTTTCCCTCCTTCCCTCATACCAAACTCGCCATACTTCTGGACCCAATCCAACGAACCTTGGTTTGTCTCATCCTGCAATATGGAAGGCATCGTGGATGTGACTCTTTGTAGAGACATCTCACTTGCCCACAAGCCAATCCTCGGAATGCTTGTAATTTACGAAAACGGTCACCGGGACTGTTTAGGCCAGTTTCGCTACGACAAGCATCTCCAAAAGCTCGGAGTGGACCAGCCCACGGAATTATATATTGGCAGTCGAAGGACTACGAAGTCATTCCTGTATGTCGCCGATGTTCTTACTTCTCCTCCGACATGTCGAGAAGAACTGTTTTGGATGGAGGTTTCACGGGCTGGCAGCATAGAATGGTGGTCGTCGTTACGCCACTCCATTGTGCGTCACACATCGACTAAGGGGCAGTTTACCAATATGGCAGCGCGAATGTGATGTCTCTTGCAGGTAGACAATTTAAAATAGACTGCCATGTCCCATAGTAGACGTTGTGATGGGTCGATGAGGCTGGGGTTTGAGGGGGGTACTCGTTCACAACCATTCTTTCGGGCGTCCAATGCTACTGTGTTCACACTCACTTCGCTTTGTCGCCACCGGGCAAGTATCATATCATCAAGGCTTCTCTTAGGCTGGGTCCGCTAGACAGACTTTTCCGCTTCAACGGAACGCTCCTGAAGCACTTGCTATAGATGAATATGTCGCCATGCTCTCCATGTTGATGACGTTTTTCACTCGTGAAATATTCCCTGATGTCCTGTTGATGGGGGCATTGCCACGAAAGCGCTTGAAGTCGAGCGATGGCGTTCAGTAGATTGAGTTTACTCGACATATAAAGATTTTCGGACTACAAGTCAATATAGAACATATATTACATGCTAGTAACGTAGTAACTGTGTGGACCTGACACTTATAGCGAAGAGTCTGCATCATGCACTACGCTAGAGGGCTTCACTGGAGATTTAGCAAACTGCCTGGCAATTCACGGATTGGGATTGCCTCTAGTCTTATCGAATCATCACGATCTCCCAACATGCAATAGAGAAGATACGTTGTGGGAAAGGTTAGTCTAGGTAAATTGGACTCATTGCACCGGCGACGAATCCTCTGCACTGTATTAGCAGGAATCAAGACGATGCTGAAGGTCTTGCTTGCGACGTTATTTACGAAGGTATATACAACGGGAAAGGACTTCTAGACCATTTACACAATCCTCCAAGACGCTTCTCCATTCAACCGTAGAGTCTTTTCACTGAGGATCCCTTCCACGCGATTATCAATCAGCTGGTTTAAATCACCATCATCGCCATCCAACTTTTGCTCAAACTCCTTTTCAGCCTCGCGACAAAAATTATGAAGGTCAAACTTCGCATTTAACATGGACTCTTCCACTTGCACATCAATCTCTGTCATTAGATCTGCCCTCTCTTCTGAAGTGAAACGATATGTGCGTGGAGCTGGACCAACATCTAGAATGTCCTCGACTCGATCTAAGCGACTGTCGATGGAGTCGAGGCGGCCGTCTATAGCATCGATGCGGCTGGAAATAGCGTCGAGATGAGTGGATATTGACTCGAGGACGGAAAGAACAGGTCTAAAAGCATCACGCGAAGCGTCGCTCGTAGAGTCAGTCCGCCGTCGTTTCTTACCTTGAAATGAGTTAGCCACGTCTATGCAGTTTGACTTCCAAAACAAAAACTAAACTTACCAGCAGATTGCCCGATACCAGAAGTGCATTCATGATAAGTTGGAAGAGAAGCTGTCTCATCGCTGGTCTTCTGATCAAGCTTGCCTACCTTGGCGGTCTCGTCTTCCGTAAGACTACTCGTCGATACCCTGTCCAGTTTGATAACATCACCACCATTGCCGCCGTACAATGTGGAGAATTTCGCACGCATGTCATCTGTCTGTGGCCGCGTCTTCCATTTCGACTGGAACAGAGAGGCCATCGATGTCAATTGCTTCTGTTCCAACCTTCCAACACTATCGCGGCGAAAGTGGATGGTAAACTCGGTCCTCCTGGCGAGTATGAGAATATCGTCGAGTAAGCCTTGGGTTTTATTCTTTGACTCTACTACACTGCCCTTGGGAGCAACGAAGGTAGGCGGTTGCAACATGGAGAAGCATAGTCCAGTTGAGCTTGGAGCTGCAGTTGAAAGACCTGGCAATGTTTCCATCCTCGAAATCTTCACATCTTTGACATGTTCGGGATAGATGAAAAGATAGAAAGGCTGCTTATTACCACGAGAGTGTTTCTTGAGGAAAATGTAGCCGTAAAGTTTGAACAAACACGTGTTTGTAGAGGGCTCATAGTGCATGTCAATAAACAAGTTATGGTTTGAACGATATAAATCCTCCGAGGTCGGCCAGGATACGACAACTGACCGCCGTTTTATCTCAATCTTGAGAGGCTTATCCTTATGTATACTAGAGTCGGAGGAGTCGGAGGAGTCGGAGGAGTCGGAAGCAGTTGTAATGTCGTTCTCATCACGCTGTTTGAGGTAGTCGTCATAAGCAGAACCACGAGAGGTCACATTTTTGTCGTTTTCGTTATCGTTGTCGCATTCGTTACTGTTATCTTTCTCGTTTTCGTCGCCACCTTCATTGCCGAAATTACTACCGTCATCGTTGTCCTTCTTGTTATCGTTCTCGTTCTCGTCGTCATTGTTCTTGCCACAATCATTGCCGCCGCCATCGTTGTCGGTCTCGTCGCCGCAATCGTTAGTAACCTGAGTCTTGATGACTCGAACAGTCTCATCAGCTTGAGGAGCCCCAGTAGCTTGAAGAGCTCTTGACAAGGAAACGTCAGTTATGATTCATAGCAAGAGGAACAGACTTCACTTTGATCCGCGCGCAGAGCATAACCCTCCCGCACGAATAGTCAAGTCAAAGACAAGTCCCGCCGCTCAGCGCACGAAGGAGCACTGCAAGTAGAAGATGTATCGCTAACGGAAGCAAAACAGAGAGCAAAATGTCGCAAGCAGAGATGCATTGCGTCCACCTTACGCGGCTCCTTTCGGAAAACCCGCTACTCACTGTCAGCGGCCACCGAGACCCCGGTCCTTTCAGCAGGCCACACCTGAAGAGTAGGAATCGGAATTTCCTGGTCTCGGTTGCGAGGGAACATCTGATACAGCAGCACACTATCGAGCGGAGTGGCACGGCTAACCATACAGACAGCTTGGCCTATGGTCTTGCGCGGGGATTGTTTGACTGACTGACCGAACCCAGGATAATGGCTGTGTCGATTCTTCGCTAGCTTGCGAGTTGGTCGTCATGGTAGTCTCTCATCTCTTGGTTATCGGAGAAGACCGTAGAGAGTTGGGATGACGCGGTAAGTCTTGGTTGTCGCAAGGAATAATGAGGAGTTGAGATTTGAAGGGTGACAATCCGCGAAGCGAGTAAAACAGGTCATGTGACCCAAGGCTGTGACAGTGGATAGGAGACCAGCTTGAAGCTTTTATGGGGCACACCAGTTAATGGGCCAATGTACGGATACCACACGCTCTTTTTCCAAATGCACGTGACAGGCTGACGAACAGCAGCCCATCTCACCATGTCTAACCAGGGAGGGTCAAGAAGAGCTATGATATATGTGATGAATAACGGATATTCCCGGTATAGCTACAAAGCTTTTGTTTAGACTGGTCTGCTTTTCAGGCTGAAGTGTTAGGCAATAAGGTCTCCGGGGAGCTGTTGGACCCTGTCTCTGAGCGTCGTGCGGTCTGCAGCAATGATTTCTTTCAATTACTTGACGAATAATGAAGTATACCTTGGAGAATACTCAATGCCATTCCACAAATTTCTTGCTCAACTTTGCCAGGTTCATGACCATCTGCAACATTGTAATGCGATATGACCGTTGGGTTAGTGGGGCAAAAGATGAAGCAATTCCATCACCATGTGATTTAATCGTTCTGCAATAGTATGCAAGGCATACCTAGTCCATAGAGATCCATCGGTCTACCGTCACTTCGACCGGATACATTGAAGTGATGATGAGCAGAAAATACAAAAAGAGATGTAGAAAAGTCTATTACGAGGTTGATCATACAAAGGGTATTTTATGAAACTGGGGTATATCTAAACTCGATGACCCCCAAAACATACAACTATTAAACATATTAAAGTTTTGCGGAATGATCTTGTACATCGTGTTGTAAGGAAATGTTAGAGAAAGTGAGGAACAAAGGAAACCAAGCCAGGGAGACTACTTCCACAAATGAACGAACCTGTCTGCTTTCTATAGCTTTGATAACGTACTCTGCCGTTCAGTGTCTGAACGTAGCACTCTCCTGATCGTCTCGCCCCTCTTCAACGCATCCAAAGACCTCTGAGCGATGTCTATATCGTCAAAGATAATGCCCGTCTCTATCAGTGCCCTGTCCTGCTGGTCCTTGATATGACGCTTGCGCTTCAGTTCCCCGATGACATCGCATAGACTCTTCAAGGTGTTCCAGCCAGTCACAACTTGCTTGGTGAGCTCTGGGCGTGAGCTGTCAGATAGCATGCTGTGCTCCTTCTGGCCATCGATAATCCGGGTCTTGTAGACAGTCATCCGCGGACTCCCGGACCGTTGAGCCTCCTTGACTATCCCCTGAAGGGTGTAAGCGAGCGGGCTGAGAACGGCAGAAAAATTCTTCAACACCAGGCCCATCAAGCCCTTGCCTGAGCCCTTGGCGAAACCAGACATGCCTTCGTCCATAGCTCCACGCACAGGTTGGGTGACGACACCCGTGATACCGTCGTAGACCCCAAATACCAGCCCGTAGCCTGCGGCACGGAGGCCCGAGTGGAAGCCAGTGACCCGAAGGGGCCGACGCACCGTGTCGTCTCCATAAAGGCGAGGGGCGTTGTGAAAGCCCTGCGCCAGCGCCATTGCGAGGTCCACGGGTGCCTTGGCGATGGTAGTGACAGTGCTCTTAGCCCCCTTGGTCACTTCGCTTGCGTAATGCTTCGCCCTCGTGCGAGCCGCGTCCTTCTTCTCGCTTGCTGGCGTGGTGGGATGCTTTGATGTGCCCGATACCGTCGATCCATTCAGGGTGCTCGCGGTACTCTCACTGCGTGTGTTGAGAATCGCCTTCATCTTCTGCTTGGACTCCGCCACCGATTGGTTCTTGATCTTGATAAGACGGTACGGAATACGTCCGATTCCGGCGATGGCATAACCGAAGCTCCTCATCAGAGAAGAAGCAGCTCCCGATAAGGGCTCACCTGGACCCTCGACGTCGTTCCACTCGACGCATCGGTGCGGTCTCAGGCGCTTCCAACTGAGCAATCCGTGATCTACTAGAATATCGGCCGCCAGAGCGCTCAGCTTAATCTGCGTGCCCTTTACCTGCCACACGGCCACCTTGTTTTGGAGGATAGAGCACCTGATGCCTCTATAGGCCGTGAGCTCTAGCTGCCGGTGAAAGTGATCGATGGCATTCACTGCTCCATCGCCTTCATTTGCAATCTTGACCCCCATCTCGCCGGCTGCTTTCTGGACTGCCTCGCTCAAGCAATAGTTGATACCATCGGCCAGTCGCTCCTTGTCGAGTTGCCTATATGGGACGGGATCCGGGCCAACCCCCGCGTTGCTGACCATCTTGCCCCAGAAATGCTGGTCACCGAAGAAGGGCACAATCATGGTAGGTTTGCCGGACTTGAGACCAATGGCCGTTGTCCCAGCGCCGCCGTGGTGAACCACTGCGCTTACGCGTGGGAAGAGCCAGTCGTGCGGAGTGTCGCCGAGCATGAAGATGTTGTCGGGGATGGTCTCGTTATTAAGCCCGAGTCCACCCCATCCCTTTGAGACCAGGGCACGAACTCCCGTGGCCTCGATGGCGTCGAATATGATTCGGGTGAATCGGTCTGGATCATCAACAACGATGGAACCGAATCCGATATACACGGGCGCTTCGCCAGCAGCAAGGAAGTCCACGAGCTCCTTGGATGGCTCAAACGATGAAGCACGTTCGAGGAAGACAAAGCCAGCGACCTCGATCTCACTTCCCCAGTCTTCCGGCTTGGGTACGAGGTCCGGTGACCAGATGTACGTAACAGGAACATGCATGCGATAAGACGCACCCACTGCCCAGACGGTTGACACGGGCTCTAGCTTCATCTTGTTGACGCGGATGTCGTTGACGAGGTCGCCAAGACCATTCCAGACCACAGTCTCGACCAATGGATACGAGATGAAGTTTGTATAACCGTCTTCTGAATCAGCATTCCAAACGCTGGTGAAGGGGTGCGGGAAGGCCCTAGTAGGCGTATAAGGAAACGTGAACATCAAGTGCACGGGAATTCCAAGCGCCTCGGCACAGTGGATGTGCATGATACTCGGCGGGTTGGCGATGATTGCATCCGCCACAAAGGGCTCACCGGGTCCCGACAGCTCCTCGCCATCCGACGCATCGACACAAGAACGCCAAAAGCCGTCAAACATGTAGTCCATAGCCGCTCGCCGGCGACCAATGTCGCCAGCCATGACGGTCTCGAAACTGGGGATCAAACCTGGGTTCTTGACCATAAAGGCCATGAGCTCCGTGGGGTTGCCGCCGACGGAGAAGAACTCGAGGCCCATGTCTTTCTCGATGAGGTCACGGAAGGTCGGGTGCGTGGCGATGCGCACACGATGGCCGTGGTTATCCCTGAGGATCTTGGCAATCTTGAGAAACGGCTGTATGTCGCCGCGGGAGCCAACGAGCATGATGACGATGTTGAGTCGTGGTTGTTGCTGCTGCTGCTGGCCGTTATTGCTCAAGGCAGCCGAGGGGCGTCTGCTATTGGTGTACTGCAGCCTCTGGGATTCATGTATCGACGAGGCGTTGGTCAGGGTATTGCTCAAGGCGTTGACCAGATACCCCGTATGGGCGGTATCACCCATCGAGATGTGAAGCAGGCCGTCACTTTGTATCGTCCCGTTATGACCTTGAGTCTTGTTCTTGCCAAAGCGAAAGTGGTGACGCTTCTCATGCTGCTTGCCCGAGGCCTTTGATTCCCGACGACCTTGGGCTTCGTTCTTTGGCTCGTCCTCTTCCTTTGTGGATTGCGATACCGATGCCCGCGCTGGCAGGGGGGGCCGCAGTCCCCCCCCGTTCCAGGAATTTGTTCGAGGACGTCGCGGGATTCGTTTGGATGCAGACTGATGGGATTCTGTGCGGGAGAACAGTTCAGGGCCTGACATCTGCCTAGGCTTCTGAACTGCTGCTTCGCTTCCATTTCCATTGTTGTTTTCTGATGTCTCATCGTCGACATTGTCCTTCCTGGTGTTCAGACCACTGCCTTCTTCGTGAGGGTTCCATACGGGCATGGTTAGAGCTGGTCGCTCCGGCTGTCTGCTGTGTTCGCCCGTGTTGGTCCTGGTGGGCTCAACGATGATGGCTGGGACAACTGGCTTCTCGCCGGAGTTTTCTGGTGGTTGTGCCATTGCTGAATCGTAGTATAGTACAACCAAGCGTTGTAGATTTATCTCAGTCAAGCAGCCAAGGTATGGCTTATTGAAGCAACGAAGTGGGTTTTAAGAAGATTATCAAAGGGCCCGCAGAAGTAAACTCAAAAGTTGGGCTGTTTGCAGCTAACTTAGTTTTATAAAGAGTGACGAATCTTGCGCTTGAATCCCTGTGCAGACTCTGGCCAAGAAGATGTAACGTCTGCATTAACTTGCTACTACTTTAGACTACTCTAGCCAACTTATGGCATACCGGAAGTGCCGAGCTTTCTCAATATAGGTTAGTCCCATCCTTAGTTTCCCGGGATGATAGGGCCGGAGTGTCGGGGCCTTACGCCCCCGGGCCCCAATACCTTGGGACCCCCGGACTGCCGGGGTTTTGATAGACTTTCTACCTTGATGATAAGGTTTAATGAACTACTAGTCCTAGTCAAGGGTATCCCGAGTTCCTCTGGGTTAGAGTAGTCTAGTCTGGAGAAGGTGGTCACGTTATATCTTTCGTCTAGTTTTCTAGTCCCTCTTGCTTCGCTCTTTTTATTATTGATCATACTACATCCCGTACTACGTACTATATCTCATCGAATCCGCTTACCAACTCTTCTTTACTCCCTCCACGAGGCAGACTTAATCGTCTCTGAGCCTTGCTAAGTACAATGCAGCGCGCCGGAACAGGCAGGGACAACGCCGGGTCGGAGACGGGTCCCTCACTCAACCGCTCTGCCACCGCAAGGTCGTCCCCTGCCAACTACATCAACGGTCGCATCCGATCTGCCTCACAGAGCTTCAATCAATCTGGACCACCCGAGGGCTTCTTTGCGGCGACTGGAAGCATCGCCTCTTCTATCCGCGCCGGCCAGACCACTTTGCGCTCTCAACAAGCCACATCAGGGCTTGTAACAGTAGCCGAGCCAGATACAACAGCTACACCAGTTATCACTGCTACAACCGATGCCACGGAGTCAAAGACACCACTTGACCAGTCCTCTTCGACGGCAAATCCCACACTCGACGAACCTGCTGCAGCGGCGCCGTTTCCCAATGGCTACCACTTTCCTCCTAAGCGTACTGCGTGGCAGTCGACGAGATTCGGCCTCAAAGCTTTCTGGAGATACTTTCTCACGCCCTTTGGATTCTGCGTCATCATGTACGGTCTCAATATCGTCGCCTGGGGTGGCATGCTCTTCCTTTTGCTATGGTATGATCTCTGGTTCCTGTTCGGTAGGCTCACTGATTGACTGGCTAACTCCATCTACAGTAACGCCGCTCCAGCAATGTGTCATCCAACGTGCAACCACAAGGACTCCCCACGAAAGAAATGGCTCGAAATCGACTCGCAGATTCTCAACGCTCTCTTCTGCGTGACTGGTTTCGGCATGGCCCCATGGCGATTTCGAGATCTCTACTTTCTACTACAATATCGACTTGGGCACGACACACTCGGACTCAGACGACTAGCTGGCATTCACCGCGAGTGGTTTCGCCTACCGGGATCCACAGAGCTCGACCCGGCCATTGGACCAGACAACATCATGGATTTCCCAGACATAAACCCATCCGCCATTCCCATCCCCGAAACCAGAATACCCGACGCGCCGCTAACAGGCAAACGCGCCCCGGCAACACCGATGTGGAAGCTGGACACGGCTATCTGGCTGACGGTGTGGAATACCTTGTTCCAGTGCTGTCTGGCCGCGCTCATGTGGGCTATGAACCGGCACAACCGGCCAGGTTGGTCTACGGGTCTTTTTATCGCACTGGCGTGTGGCGTGTCAGCTATTGCCGGTATCATCACGTTTCTTGAAGGAAACAAAGTCAAGGGCGTTGAGGGAGTTCAGATCAGCGAGGAAGACACGAAGCAGTTGCAGAGGGACAGGGAAAAGGGCATCTTCCACTTTAATAATATCAAGGACAGGAATCTGCTTACTGGTAAGAAGAAGAACAAGAAGACGGGGTCATGAAAGTAGCAAGCCGATAAGAAAGCAGCAATGCTTCCGGCACATAGATGAAGGCGATCCACTTCTTTATTCTTTATTTGCACAATAGAGTCGCGAAAACAACTTGATGGTTTTGTTCTTCCTATATCTATTTCATCTATGTGTGTATGCACGTGAAGGTGAACCGAAAATATGGTCTCTTGATTCGTCGAGTTCTCACCAAGATCTTACTTCTCTGCCAACCTGAACTGAGAGCCTCTGTCTTCAGTACAGTTACGTCGGCTCTTCCGTTGTTTCCCAGGTAAAGAGAGATCACTTCCGTACTCCGTCGACTAGTCTAGACTAGCACAAGGTTATTTGCTAGCGCGATTAAAGTGGTGCCCTCTGATTCCGCTGGACAACGGAACAACCCCGACTGTACGGAGTCCATACGATTCATACCGTTACCGTTACCCTTACTTGGTCGATGGTACTTTCGGTATGTCCGTTTGACCGATCAGTGATCAGTCGGTCTCTGGGCATCCTATCACCGTTGATCTTCTGCCATTTCCACTTCTTCTCCCTCGTCCACGCGTTCTGGGTCTGATAGAAATCCAATCCCTGTCTTCAACTGTGCTTGGACAAGGCAAACCGCCCATGCGTTGTCGTCACAAGCATCTGATATGACCTGATACCCGAGCGGTCCACTCTGTCAAGGTACCGGGATAACCTTAGCCCCCCCATGTAGTCTACTCTAGTCAAGAAGCCCAGTTTTAGCCTTGTCTAGTTTATGGGGAGCATAATCATCTAATTTAGACTTCCAACTTACTGTTCTACCGCTATTCCGCTTGGAATCTTTCGCAGCTCCAGCGCCATTGTCAGCCGAAACAAGGCGAACAAGCTGCCGCGGTATCTTTTCTTGCTTGGACCACGACGCTCAGGCACTGCAGAGCGTAGAGATCGTAACAAGCCAACAAAAAGTTGGGACTTGCGAACGTGGTGATGTTCTAGCCCCAGGGATCGACAGTGCCTTGGTCTTGGCCTTCACCACCCCCTAAATGAGGTCCCGTATTATCCTTCCGGAGGATCCGTTGCTCTACGCTAGTCTGTACGGATACAGACACGAAGATCTGCATCGGACTACTGCAGTCTAGACTAGAGTAGTCCACTTCAGTCCTACGAACACTGCCGGCGATGAAGCCGAGAGTACAAAGGTACTGTAGAAACAAAGTTGAGCTTGGTCCACACCTCGAGCAGTTTGTTCTGAGGGTCGCCGGCTCGCTGATCGTGAAAGTGCAGCGCGTCCGAAGTGGCGCCGCGGCAAGCCAACTACCGCACACTGCAATCTAGTATTAGGAATTGGCGTCTTGGCGTTAGGAGTTCCCCTCTCCGTCAGACAGATACTGCCAGAGTGACAAGGTCCGATGGAAGCTGTGGAACAGCCCAAGGCTGGAAGATAACAAGAGCTCTTGAATTGTGGTTTAGAAGAATATTAATTAAAAGTGTCCATCCTTGACATACTGCTTGTATGAAGGATGACAACAAAAGAAACTCTATAGTTTTGAAATGATCAAGGATCAGTAGTCTATAAACCCGGATGACAAACGCTAGAAAAGAAAGCAAGAAATGCTGTTGAATGCTGGAAACCCGAGCGAATGACCCCCAGTATTCTAGTTGCGAGAATCTATTCGCACCCATCGTTCCACCGTTTTCTATCATCCTTTGGAGTTAGAGCAAAGGCCCTTTATTCCTTCTTGGTCTTGCTCTTCTTGGGCACGCGGGCAAGCCAGTAGAAGACCATGGCAGCGCAAAGGTTGAAGATGATGAACACCCACATGAGGCCAAAGTTGCGCCATCGGTTAGCGAATTTGATAGTGACGTTCTTAAGGAAGGTGTTTGTGTTGGAAATGCTGCAATAGTTGCATTCAGTGGCGTTGTCGTCCAGAAGATAGCCACTGCCAGCGCCCTGGATGAAGTCTGCCATGTACTCCTTGCAAGTCTGACCCTTGGGGGCGACAAATTTGACAAACTCGTTGCTAGCGCAGAACGCTCTAGCGTTGGAGAGGGCAGTACCGAGGAATCCTTCCACAAAGTATGTGAAAGGATTGACTCGGTACATGAAGATCCAGAACCCAGGAAGGGCCTTAGGGCCGGCCAGGATACCGCAGAAAGAAAACATCATGATGGTCATGAGACCGACAATACCACCCGCGACTTCAGCACTGTCCAGTGCGGCGATGATCATATGCGCAAACGAACTCGCGAAGAGGAAGAAGACCCAGACGAAGAGGAAGACGAGGAAACTGCGTGAGTGGACCGCATTAGTTGCTCGACCGTTGCGGTACAGACCCATCGGGTAAAACCAGAAGATGAAGCTGAAAAGTCCCATAATCTGTAAAACGAGCTGTTAGTCGAAATGATACACGCAAACACTGTAGAGATGGATAGACGAGGGGCTTGGCTTACAGAGTTCCACATAAGCTCGATGAGCAGGTTGGCGCCCATGAATGCCTTCCAGGAATAGGCCTTGGCAGGACGCTCACGGGCTTCGTACAAGGTACGCTGGGAAACAAAGACTGGCATGATCTGGTCGACGATCTGACTGAAGAGGGTCAGAAAGATGAAGGCGCCGAATACCTGGTTCTGAAGACCACCCTGAGTGTTCTCCATGTTGAGGAAAGACAGGCCGATGAAGAGAGCCTAGATCAGAAGCGTGTTAGTTTTGCACTTGAAACGGGAGACAAGTAGGGTTGAGGAAAAGACTTACGCAACCGCAGGACAGGAAGGCTTTGGAGAAGATGTAGACTGGGCTGCGCCAGTACTGCTGAAGAACTCGCCAGAAGACTTCCTTGAACTGAGTGGCGAAGGGGGCAGCAAACTCGGAGGTCTGGCCGTTGGTCTGCGCCTGTGATTGCGCTGCCGTAGAGCTTCCAGATCCCAGTCTGGCCAGCTCTTGCTGAACTCCCTGGTATTCGGGGCTCTCGCGCCAGACGGCAGGCCAGTCGACGTCGGTATGCGCGCCAGGGGCAGCTCCGATGACCTCAAGCATGTACTCGGCAGGATTGACACCAGGCTTCAGGGCAGGGCCACCATTTCGGACAAAGTAATCAGTCAGGATGGAAGAGTTCTTTCCAATCTCACCAAAGTAAACAGTGCGTCCTCCCTTGGCAAGGAGTAGTAGCCTATCGAAACGTTGGAATAGCATAGCCGAGGGCTGATGAATAGTGCAGAGGATAGCCTGACCGCTGTTGGTGAGCTTCTCCATCAGGTTGCAGATGGACCATGATGTCTGACTATCGAGACCGGAGGTAGGTTCGTCAAGGAAGAGAAGGAGCTGCGGGCGAGCGGCGAGCTCAACACCGATGGTCAATCGCTTACGCTGCTCGACATTGAGACCTTCGCCTGGGACACCGATAATGGCATCCGAGTATTCCTCCATGCCAAGCATAACGATAACGTTGTCAACATAGTCGACCTTTTGCTGGCGGGTATAGGTATCGGGCTGACGGAGTATGGCGCTGAATGTCAAAGCCTCACGAACAGTCGAGGTGTGAAGGTGTAGATCTTGCTGGGTAACGTAACCGGTCTTGCGCTGGAATGTATCGTCGCGGGGCTGACCGTTGACAAGCATGCTGCCAGAGATGACACCCATAGTAACACGGCTAGCCAAGACATCCAGAAGGGTGGTTTTACCAGCTCCGGAGACACCCATGAGGGCAGTCAAGGTGCCTGGCTTAACCCATCCATCCACATGATCGAGAATCCTGCGTTCTTCGTTCTTAATCTTGACAGTGTAGACAACATCCTTCCAGTGGAAGACAGACGTCTGCTTCTCCATGTCGGCCGGGGCGTCCGATTCATTCGCGCCACTTTGGGCCTTGGAGCTGCTGGGCGCCTCGATATCGGAGCCGGTCTTGCGTTTATTCTTGAGAGCCTTGCGGGTGAAGACCAGGACCTCGCCCTTGGATCGTTCGCCAGCAATGAACTCGGCGCTGACGAGATGCAGAGCCAGGAAGAAGAAGAGGAAGATAATCATGATTCCCAAGTTGCGCCACTTGTTCTTGGTCATGTACTTGTAGGCAGTCTTGATGTAGACCGATCCCTCGATGGCCGACTGTCCGGAGACGGCGCCCTGAACCATGCAAACCTTCTCGAGATCATTCACATTTTCATATCCGGCACCTGAAGGGACGTACTGAGCGCACGGGAAGCTTCGTCCCGAGAACTCGCCAACGGCAAGACTCTCGAGGGCATAGTAGACGGGGTTTAACCATCGAAGCCAGCCTAGCCATTTCTGCATGTATTGAGTCTTGATGGCGAAGCCAGAGTACAAGCAGATGATGAGAAGGATGACAGCGGAAGGGGCCAGGGCCTGTGCGATGGTCTTTGTAACCGAGCCCATGAGCCGGAACATCATAGACATGGTGAGCACCATGATGAAGACGATAAGAAGGAAGAAGAAGAAGGAACCAGCCTCACGACGAAGATTGCCCAGGAAGTATAGGATGATATTAGTCGTGATAGAGTTGACAATCTTGTAGGGCAGGTCCATTATCATTGCAGACAAAGCCTCGGCACTTGGGTGATAGAATGCATAGCGAACATGCTTCTCAACGATTGATCGCTTTGCGTAGAGGGTCATAATCTCTAGGATGCTTCCGAAAGCGTTGGTAAGGGCGATGAAGAACAGGAGAGTGGTGCGTTTCGAAAGGGAGGTAGTGTCTGGCTTGAGATTGTAGAAGATGCTGCCGATGATGAGAGACGTGACGAGGTTGGTGAAGAGCATGGTCAAAGTCATGCTAGGGTCGCCTTTGAGGAGGATGTAATTGCGCCAAAGCGTCAAGGTGACCTGTTGCCAATACGAGAGGGTGAAAGGTGAGTTGGCACGCTGAGAAGTAGACTGCTCGCTGCGTCGGGAGGCAAGGAATTGCTGGTAGTGCTCGCCGTCGAAAGGATAGCTCGACAGGTACTGGTCGATCTCATCGTTCAAACGAGCGCGGTGCTCACTGTTCTTCCATGCTTGAGCGAACTCATCAGGGCTCCGGGGAGTCTTGCCCTCCATGCCGGGGCGGATGACACGCTCGGTGTGGCTGGTCATCGAGGTCAGGAAGTCGGCCGTGGTCTGCTGCTCGGGGCACTCGAATCCGAGACCCTCGAAGTAGGCCTTGGCCTCGCCAGTTCGTCCAAAGAAGATCTGCCGACCCTCGAACAGGACGATGACCTTATCAAAGACATCATAGGCATCCTGGGAGGCCTGGTAGATGGCGACGCAGGCGGTGGTACCGAGTACGTCGGCCTGGGTTCGCAGCGTGCGGCAGAACTCGAGAGCGTTGGCACTATCCAAACCTCGGGTGCTGTTGTCCCAGCACTGGAGGGGAGAGTAGCTCAGAGCTGCTTCGGCGATGGTCACACGCTTCCTCTCACCTCCGCTGACGCCGCGGACGTAGTCGTCTCCGACGCGGGTGTTGATGGTGTGCGAGATGCCAAACATGGCCATGGTGACGTCTCGAAGATGCTCGGCGTACTGGTGAAGGGTGATGCCCTCCGGGAGAGTCCTCGGGCTGCGGGCACGGGCTGCGAAGTACAAGGTGTCGCCCACGGTCAAGTGAGGGAAGTGGGCGTCGACCTCGGCAGTGTAGACAGCCTCGCCGCGGAAGGCGGTGTTCATCTGCTCGGGGCGGATACCCTGGTAGTTGATGTTGGCACCTTCGGCAATGTGGAAGCCGTGGGTCTCTCCGGCAACGGTGCGCAAGAAGGTCGAGCATCCAGAACCGGGGGGGCCAAGGACAGCGAGCATCTCGCCCTTGTTCACAACACCTTCGAGGTTGTGCAGGATGTCGATGCGCCTCTGCTTGCTGCTGCTGCCGATCATCTCCTTGATAGAGCCGAAGACATCGAGGGCCATGTTGCCAACGCTCTTCTGGAAATCCGTGTCGGTTCCGTAACCGAAGACGTTGAGGTCGCGGAATGCGATGCCAGCGGTGCGAGTTTCGAGGCCGTCGTTGACGTTGCGGCGGATCTGGTAGAATGCCTTTGCCCACTTGCGGGCGTTGAAGTTGGGGCTGGAGGGGTCGAGCGCACTATCGGTGAGCTCGGGGAAGAGAGTGCCGGGGTGGGTGGACTGAGTGGTGTAGCGGCGGGCGAGCTCGAGGATATCATGGTTTATCCGGCTCTCCATGTCGTCGTCGTCGTCGTCGTCGTCGCCAACTGGGCGGTTCTGGTTGAAGTCTGATGTCACAGTTTCAGACGTTGCTGAGGACGGGGGAGGTGACTGAGCCGACTGAGCCGTCTTCTCTTGAAGAGGCCGGCCAGCCTCGGCGTCGGTCTCTCTGTTGGACATGATGTCTCTTGTGCCCGTTGGGAGGCTGAGAGGGGGAGAGGGGTCCCGTCACCAGTGTGTAGTCTACCCCAGACGTTTTTGTTTGTAACTGCTAGTTGACAAGGTGATGATGATGGATGGCCTGTGTAATTGGGGGGGTGTAAGGAGGGGAAGAAGGATTATAAAGATAAGAATTAGGAAGAATGCGGAGAGAGCGTGAAGGGATATATAGGAGGAGGAGGGGGCAAGATGGAGATGAGGTGGGAAAGAGTAAGACGATGATATATACTTCAAGGGGGGGGGGGTCGTCTTTCTGGCAATTCCTCGACAGGCCTGCGCAATGGAGAAGGCTTTGGCTTGGCATCTGGAGCTCCTGGTCTAGCGTCGACTGAATCTCGGACAGTCCTGGCTCGAATGTTCCAGCTGGATACGGTTACGGGCTGGGTTGGCACTCGGTGCTGCGCCGTGTGTGGTATAACGAGTTGGATGGCATTACGTACCAGTTGCAGCTCACATTGCGCAGCAGCCTTACGGGTTCGGGATTTCCCCCCCTAGGCCCGCCGCGCCCGCGCCCGCGCCCGCCGACAGCTCCCTTCGCTCCGGCGGAGGGCGACGTTGATGCTTGTCTGCTCCTCATCAGCCCCGTTTTCGGCGCCGACGGACCCCGAAGGTCATGATATCCCTGTCGCGCCAACCCTCGATCCGACTCGCTCCTGATTGGACGATTGGATCCTCCGCCGCACTGCTCGCCTGGTTTAGGCTAAGGCACGTGCACGCTCGGTGCAAGGTACATCCTGCAAGCGCATCCCTCTACGGCCGTTGCTTGTGCTTTGACTTTTAGCCGGATCATTAGAGAGAGGAGAAGGGCTTAAACGTGCAACTCTTTTCTCTTTTATTAGTACTGGAGCTCTAGTCTATTGGTAGTCTAGCGTAGTATTCATGAGGCGAATCGAACAAGCTTTTAGACTTTTCACGTTGCGGACAACAACGGGCAGGAACGCACAGCACACATACGCACGTGATTGAGATGTGATCAAAGACGAAAATTGTGATAATTACGTACATTCGTATATGCATACGCACTATCTACTGTAGTGTAGACTAGAGTAACTTAGACAGTTACGGTTCTACGGGAGTGCCCTTGGATGATTCCTGCAGAAGTTGTCGATGGGCGGCGCTACATTAGTCCCTCAACAAGGGTTCTCAGACTCGTCCAACCCCCCATCGTCGACCATCCGAGAAAGGCGGGTGATCCAGAATCCCCATCGATCCTTGGGCTCGTCAAATTGCCGGGTTGCGCGGGGCAAATCTCGCTTCTCCCGTGTCCCAGGCGCGTCCTCGCTCAGGTCCTCCACCATCCTCTGACCGACATGTTCAATCCAACGTTGGACGGCTGGCACGTGGGAATCCGGTACTAGGGGGTCTTCGTCAGACTGGGCCCCCACGCCGTCCCCTTTCGAGTACTGAGGTTATTACGTACTGACACGCGAGCTTCCACCTGAATATGTCGGCATGGATGAGCTGCGCTTCGACGTCCTGCTGCTTGATATAGACTCTCCGCGCATGGTCCCGCTTATCGGCATCGGTGCACTCCTGGACGATGTCTGCAGGACTTCGCCAGTGCGCATCTCTCCAGACCATCACTATATAAGGGGAGACCTTCCCACGTGTAGGGCTTGTCGTCGTTGTCTACGTCCAGCGCTTCACCGAGGTGAAGCTGGTCTGGGATCTCCGAGATGGCCCTACCGAGCGATACGAGGTCTGGCGTCCGAGAAGAGGGCCACTCGACGAGGGCATCTTTGTAGAGTCTCCATGGTTGTGTGAGCGCGACGATCTCGTCCGAGGAAGTGCCCATCGGCGGAACTCCCGTGGTAGAGATGGGTGGTGATGTCGTAGGCCGCTTGTGTTGCGCTGGTCTCTCTATCGTGGAAAGCCTTCAGACACTTGATCTCATCGGCTAGGTAGCTCTTGAGATCGTCGTGTTTGCTCTGGTATCGCTTTCGTTGGGCGTCAAACCAAGCTCGAGGGACGTCGGAGGTGTCATTGTCGTAGAGAGTGTAGAAGTCAATGGCGACCATGTTGTATGACGGGCCACGAGAGACTGTATGCTGACGATGCTGCTCTCTCTCTCTCTCTC